>JANIJG010001519.1:0-27220 GCA_024611175.1 Megaceryle torquata | reverse complement strand
CCCCCCCCCGACTTCTCTTTACCATCCCCTCCCTCCCCTCCTGCATTCCCACTGGAGATTTGGGATGATGTGGTCTCCAGCCAGAAGGCATGAAATGGGGTCTTGCTTTCTTAGAGGAAGAAAAGAATACATTTGGGGTTTATTTTTCCATAGGAAAACCCAGCCAGCCAACAATAGCAATAAAAGCCACTGGATGCCCATAAATCCAGGTTTTGGGAGTGGTTTTTGTTGTGGGGTGGTTTTTTTTTTTTGGTGGTGGTGGTGTTAACATTTTCAGGTCCTCTGAGCACCCACCAGCCCTGAAATGTGGCAACCCTCTGCCCATCTCCCCTCTGCAGTGCCGGGCTGTCCGCAGGATCAGGCTTTGGATGTTTCTGTGTCGTGTGCTCGCATTTCTGGAGGGGAAAAAAGGGAAAATAAAACCTGCTAAGGAGCTTGGGAGGGAGGAGAGCTTGGAAAAGGTGTTTTTCTGGTGTGTTGCACCGTGGCACTTATAGATTGACCAGCAATTGAATAAGCAAACCTGTTACGGAGATGTTTGCAAGGCAGGAATAGCAAAATATGTGGTTTAACGGCAGCAACTCCCGGTTGGAATGCTTAGTAGTGCTCTTTGTAGGGAAAAATCCTGATGCAACACGGCCACCTACATCATGACTGCCTCCTCATGCAAGGGATGGAGCTGGGTTTTAAGTGGGGCAAAGGGGGTTTGGGATCAGGGTGCTGGGAGTTGTAGGGTCAGCAGCCATCAGGAAGCGCAGGAAGAAAGTGACGGTGAGACAGCGGGGTGCAGGGTCACACCTAAGCCCTCCCAATCCCACAGCACGGAGCAAATCGGCGCTAGGCTCCTATCCCTCTTTCTAAGTAATTAATTTTTTTAATTCCTTTCCACTGGTTTTAAATATTATCAGACCTCTTAAACAAAAATAAATAATAAAATAAATAAATAAATTTTTTAAAAAAGCAAAGGAGAAAAAAATTAATTTAACCCAAGAGTAACCAAGTCTTCCAAGTCTAAGTCTCAAAGGTGTGTAGGGAACATGGCCTTGAGCTGATGCCCCAGAAAGCCCCCCCCAGCCTCTCAGTTTGTCCATCTGAAGTGTAAATTTGGGGTTTGTTTTTTTTTTTTTCCTCCCGTTTGTTTTCTGTCCTGGTTTTGGTTCTGACGATCAAGTTGTGATCTCCCTGACAGATTTCAGCCAAGAGTTTGTATCTGTATGATATTTACTGTAAGATGTAGAACATTCGATAACTATTAAAATGTTTCCAAAAAAAAATAAATAAAAAAAAAATAAAAGAGCCCGAGAGGGTTTGGTGGTTGTTTTTTTTGGCACGGTGATGGGATAAAGTGAAAGGGACTGGACATAAACTCCTTTCTCAGTTGGTGGTGGAGTTTGATGGCCAACCCAACTTTGGGTGGGTTGTTCCACTGACACAACATGGCTAAGCCAACGTGATCCTACAGAAACAGCTCCTGTGAAAAGTGGAGTGTGTGAGCTTCATGATGAGCAGAGCATCACCACCATGTTTTCCTGGGCTGATTGAGATTTTGGATAAAGGAGACGTAGATGCAGGAGACCAGCTTTGGCCAGATCAACGCAGTTGGGCTCTTGATAAGGTAGGAGTTGTCCCATGACCCAGAGACGGTCATTAGTGTGCAATATTAAGTGCTGGCGCATAGTGATGGAGGGAAATCAAGAGCTTGTGATGTTCCTGGTGAGGTTTCAGTGCAACAGACCCAGAAGGTGACCATGAAATGGCATCCTGGCATCGCGACATCCTCTGTTGCACAGTGCCTCCAAGGAGCTGTGCTCTGATGTCAGAGGTCCTGGAGATGTTCTCCATCAGATCATTGCACTCTGGTCACCACCACTGGCACTGCAGTTCCTGAACATGATCTCCATCAGGCCATCATGCTTTGGCCACCACGGGACCTTGGGGACAGGGGATCCTTCTCACCAGCTGAGCAAGACATTGGATTTTCCATGCTGCTGGTGAACACCTCAGTGGCAGAAGCAGAAGCCAAGCTGCCACCTCTACTTCTTCATGGCTCCAAGTGGGACTGGCTTTCACATGGTGACGAACATCCTCTGTCCCTGCCACAGGGTCTTTGTGGGTATCACCGCTCCCCAGAGGCAGCCCCTAGGCCAGGTTCCAGCTGTGGAGGACAAGGGATAGACAAAGGATGGACCACACCTATGGGTGAGGCTGGATTGGGCCCTTTGCACCACTCACGGTGGCAGAAGCCACTTGGTGTGATTCTGTCAGCCAATGTCTGTGGTGTCTGTCACTACTCGCAGACAGCCCATGTTGAAGGGGACAACTCCTCGGGCTGAGGGCAGCCACCGAGGTTGTCCTCATACCCCTAGGTGTCCCGTCCCCCCCCCCCCAGCAGCCAGCTGCTCTTGGCCCCATTAAGGACACTGAGGGCTTGTGGGATTTGGCCATGAGCTCAGCAAGTCCAAGGTGTCCCCAGATGGGTGGGGAGCTGCAGGGGACATGGTATCTGGAATGGCCCCTGAGAGTACTGGTGCAGGGAGGGGCCTGCACAGGTATGAGCTCACGTGTGCGCACAGAGCTCTGTGTGGGGGTGTTTGCATGCGACTGCATCTGTGCGTGCACGCATGCAGGTGCATACACTTGTGCATGCATATGCACATGTTCCTTCATACACAGGCTTCTATGCATAGCAGCATGTTTACCGGTGTTATGTGCACTTATAAAGCTCAATGTTTGCTTGCATCCATGTAGGGCTGCATGTATGTACATACATGTACATGTGCAGTAATGCATGTGCATTTATGGATGTGTTTGTGTGTGTAGATGTGTGTCAGGGTGTGAATCGGGGTGTGTGCAGAGGTGCATGCTTACAGAGATGGGTGTGTTTGTATGTGAGCATGACTGCATACGTGTGTGCACATATGTATGTGCACACATGTATGTAGTGTGCAGAGGTGGCCCAGCAAGTGCACATGTTCATCCATGTATATGTCTGTATGCACAGTGAAGTGAACAGGCGGCACATGCACATCCATGGGCATGAGCATTTATAGAGCTCCCTGTGCGTTTGCATGCGTGTTGGACTGCATAAGCATGTGCAACATACATTACAGAGGTGTAAACATATGCACATAGAGGTAGGTGTGCATGTGCAGTTACGCATATGCTCATCCATGCATATTTGTATGAACGGGTAGATGTGTACACACAGAACGCCACGTCCCTGCTTGCCTGCATCTGTGACTGTGTAGACATTTGCATGAGCATGCAGCTGCACACAGGTGTGTAGGTGCAGGGCTTGCACATGCACAAGTTCATCTGTGCACATCTACACCCATGCATGTATGTTTACACACATACACTTGGCCCTGCACAGTGTGGCCACGTTCTGCAGCGCCTTTCATAATGCAAGGGCGGGTGTGTGTGGGGGGGTGTATAGGGGGGATTTGTATGTGCCTGTGGGAGGGCACGTGCGACCGCGCAGCTGCTCATGAGTCACACAGTGGCCCCTGGTTGTGTCACCCCGTGCCAGGCCCCACCACCAGCCTACAGGACCCTGTGTTACGTGCCACCCGCTGCATCCTGCCTCCCTGTCCCCACTGTGCGTCCCAGGTTACGCACGGATACAGGTGCACGCACACGGGTACCTGCACGTACACTCATATAGGCCCACAAGGCTTCGTGCATGATTCTACATGTAAATGTATGCAAATGCGGTGTGCAGGGGTGTATGGGCATTTGCATAGGTGCTTTTAGCATGCTACAGGGGCGTACATAGGTGTAGCTGTAAGTTGAATGTGCCTCTACATAGGGGATGGGGCAGATTAAAGTGCTGGCTGCTGCTGAACACCCCATGGGCCACCAGCACTAAGCCTCTGCAGCACCCCCTAAATATCAGCACCCACTCCTGCACCCCTATCAGTACCCAATCCACAACACCTTAAATATGGGTAACAGGAGAAAAGGGTGGGGTAGAGGGAGCAAAAACTCACCAAATCCCTTCAGGCTCATTTTTTTAAGCCTCCCAGCTTCTGTAAGAGATCTGGGGGTGATGTGCTGCTCTAGTCTCAGCAATTGCCCAATGCTCTCATTAGGCATCAGAGTTAACACTCAACCCTCCAGCCTCTTGCAGCCCCATTTTTTTTTCCCCCCAGGAAGGATCTCCTTACTGGCTCTGCTACCCTCCCTCTGCAAACCCTCACCTCAGGGGGCCCATCGATGCTTTTCAGCCATGGGGGCCGCATCCCACTGCCGGTAGGGAGAGGGCCATGGAGGGGTTCACCTCCCACCTCGCTCCTCATCTCAGGGATCCGGGACACGCGAAACCTGTTTGAGGGGGGCATCACATCAGCTCGTCCTCACTCTGGAGTGGAGGAACACCCTGGGGCTGTGTCCCTGCTTACCTGCCAATGGAGAGGATGGTGACCTCATTGGGACGACCCCCGGGTCTGGGGACCTTGGTGGCACTGAATGATGGCAGCACCTCAGGCCATTTCTGGCTGCAGCGGGCACACGGGGCCGGGCCCTGCACTGTGTGGAGGTGCTGCTGGTGCCAGCAGGCAGGGGGAAACTGAGGAAGGATGTGTAGCCTAGGAAGAGGGGCAGAAAGATGCTCTCAGCAGGGGGTTGGTCCCACCATGGAGGGGTCCTCAGTGTAGCCCTGGGGGATCTTACTTATTTGAGGGAGTACAGCCCAGTAGTGGCACCAGCTGTTGGCTTTCATGTTCCTTCAGTAGCTCCTCCAGTGCAGCAGCATTTTCTGAGTGGGGGGAGAGCATGGGGGAGTCACAGGCGTCCGGCCCATGTCACCCTCCCAGGAACACCCCCCTGACCTTTTTTCTCGGTGATCAACCGCACCAGCACCCCAATGGTGTCCTCGTTGGCATCCTCCAGTGGGCAGATGGAGCTGGGACCTGGAGGCAGAAGTTAAGGGGGACTCAGTGAGGGTCTAGGACAACTCTCCACGGCCAGATCTCTGTGGAGATGATGGGGGATAAACCCCATCAAATATGAGCAGGACACCCTTGGACAAAGAGGACCAGAAGTGACAGGGATGGGCTGAGTGAAGCGAGATGGATGTGGAATGGGTTTGGGATCACTGAAAGGTGCCTGTGGCACAACTGGGACTCACCAGTTCCACTGGGCTGGGGGTCCTTGCTGGCAGTGCAGTGGTAACCCTTCTTCTTCATCAGGTTGCAGACCAGGATGCCCAACAATCCCATAGCACAAAAGACCGGGACAATGGTCAGCACAGCCACCTGCGCTTCTGCCGCCTCCTCTTCCTCACCCATCAGGGTCACGTGTGTCCCATTGGTACCTGCTGGCCGGCCTGGTGTTTCGGGGCTGCGGGCTCGCCGCCGGCCTGGGGGAGAGGCACCAGATCAGCCTTGGAGACAGGTTTTGTTGGGATTAAATCCTGTTTTCCCAGGAGCCCTGCTGCAGGGTTGGCCCCCAGGGAAGCAGAAGCCACTTGTGTCATGAGTGGACACGTTCTTAGCTGCCACATCCCCAGCAGGACATCACGCCTTGTCTCAAGAGGGACATATCTTGTGGCATCCCCAGGGTGAACTCCAGCACAAGCTCCTTCAGCAGCCACCAAAACTAGGGTGACACTTCCAGGCCAAGCACCCACCTGGGCACCCCAGGGTGCTGTGGGGAGCAGTGGTGCAGGGCAGGCACCGGCCCTGGGGGTTCCTCTCCCCTTCAGGGCTGTAAAACCTGCAGGGTGGGAGGGAAGGGTCAGGATATGGCCCCTGAGCAGCAGCAGAGCTGGGGTTTTTCAGCATCCCCCCACCCCATCTGGCTCACCCTGGCAGGCAGGCTCCGCAGCGGCTGTCAGTCACTGCTGTCCCTGGTGCCACCAGGATCCTGTTTCTGGTCCAGCAGCGGGTGTGAGTGGAGCAGGTTATGTTCCCCGGTGAGAAGGTGCCAGGGGGACAAGCTCGGCATGTTTCCACTGAGCCACATGCCTGCATGGAGGGAAAGGGTGGTGAGCGATGGCTGGATCCCGCACCTTCCCTCCACGGTGGGTGTGTTGTGGGTGGGCATGGTTTACCCTGGTGGGTGCCTCTCCAGGTGGGCATCCTGGGGTGCTGTGCTCCTGGAGACCGCAGCTCCCGGACCCCTTGCCAGGTCCACTCAGTACCTGCAGGAGAAGCAGAGAGTGGTGCTCAGGGGTGGCTTCTCCATCTCAAAGCCTGTGCCAGCTCTGGTGCAGGTGATGTGGCAGAGGTGAAGCCATCCCAAGCGATGTGATGGATGCAAAACTGTCACAGAGACCATGGCAGATGCAAACCTGTCACAATTGACAGGAAGCAACAGTTGCAAATCTCTTGCATGCACCATGTCAGATGCAAACCCATCACATGTGCCATGGCAAATGCAAACCCATCACCAGTGACATGATGGATGCACAAACCCATCACATGCACTGTGGCAGAAGCAAACTCATCACAAGTGACATGATGGATGCAAACTCATCACACGCACTGTGGTGGATGCCATCCTGTCACAAGTGATGCGATGGAAGCAAACCCATCACACATGCCAGGATAGATACAAACCCATCATCAATGACATGATGGATGCTAACTCATTGCGTGCACCACAGGAGTTGCAAACCCATCACCAGCAATATGATGGTGGCAAAATCACCACGGCCAATGTGATCCACGGTGACCCTCACTCAGGCCAAGCCACCCCAAGGGAACAGCCCCAGCCCTTGGGGTACCTGCATGGCCCACCTCAAGAGCATCTCCCAGACATGGGACAGCATGGAGGGCCCAAGGCAAGGAGCCGGGGAGAACCCGCATTCTCTATCAGCCCCTGCTGTGGAAGGAGCTTTGACAAAGGAGAGAGGGAGCAAGAAGAGTTCTGGTGGGAAAAAAACCCACCCTTGACAGAAATTAAGCATATCCCCAGAGCTGAGCTGCTGCAGATTTCCAGGTGTGAAACACTTTGGAGTTCACTATTGTGGATATGGGCCAGTGATGCTTGGATGGGTTTGAGAATGAAAGGAGCTGAAAGCAGAGATGCAGAGGGAGGGGATGAGGCCATACTCACCCCCAGGACAGTGACAAGCCACCAGTGCATCCCACTTCTCTTCATCACTGGGGGAGACCTGCCCGATGGGGGAGCACCACGGTCACCATCCGGGAAAAATCCCAGCAGAGAAGCAATTTGGGGGCCCCATGGGGATGCTCCAAGGCATCTGCCTAAATATCTCTGTAGCAGCAATCCTCCACCATCCCCACAAAAGTTTTATTATAAGTTTTATGGGATGCCCAGAATCACCCCCTTGCCTTGCTGATCCCAACTTCATCCCAAATCAGATAGGGACCTATGGAGTCAGGACCAAGCATGCACGGAGCAGATGATGCTAAACACCATAAAATAAAGGTTCTTCCTGCTCTGGAGGAAATCCTCATACATCTGCCACAGGAAAACAAAAAAAAAAGCCCAAAATTTAGATAAATAAATAAATAAATCAAGCAAAACCAAAAGGTGTTTCCCACAGGCTCACCCCCCTTCTTCAGGCTCAGCAATTAGCTGTTAAAAGTAAAATAAATGCTGACAGCACAGGAGAAGGGAGGGGAAAAAAAAATAACCCAAACCCGGATCCAGCCTCCAATGCCCGCATGGAAATTCCCCCGGTCGTCACGGTCCCATGACAGCCATGCTGGAGCTTCATTACAGCCTTTGCTTGACGAGTTTCTCCTAATTAGTGGCCAGCATCAACAGTCTGAGATGCAGCTAATTAAACTCAGGAGGGGAGATGCTGAGGGGCAAGCAGGACGGAGCTGGATAATTATAGGATGAGGGAAGGGACACGATGGCGCAGCCCAAAATGAGCATCCTCCATTGTCCAGTTCCTCCTAGTAGTTCCCAGTAAGGGAGAACTCTCATGAAGCCAGTCAGCCCTTCCCAACAAACCAAGAGTCACCAAATGCCATCTTCATTAGCACCATCTGTGCCAAGCTGGTAAACCATGATTCTGGGGGGGAGGGGGGGGCTGAGCCAGCTGCCACCATCACCCTGACCAGCCTGAGCCCCACCATATGCCACCTCCCTGCTAAGCATCGTTCCTGGTGATTGCATCCCATGGGGACACCTCCTAAATCCCACCCCAACTTGGGAAGTGCTTCTTGATTGCAGAGGGAGGGTGAAACTGAAGCAACCAGTGGGTGAAACCTCCACTCTGTAAGCCAAGACTAATAAAACTCAAGTTTAAGCCTAATGCAAAGCACTGAATTAATTCCCTGTGAGAAAGGAGCTGCGATGGCCTCGAAGGGGACAGGCAGATCCCACCACAGCTGAGGGACCATGAGCCACGGTCGAGCAATGCCTCAGGCCAGCACAGACCACATATCCCAGTTTTGCCAAAGCATCCTGGCTCATCATTTCAAGACAAATTGATTTAAACCCTACCAAGACCAGGGCTAGCCCCAGGGAATGCAGATCTAAAACTAAGCTTAATGCAAGGATTAAGGACATCCCTCAGATGACCAAGACCCTGCCATGGGGATGTAGGAGGTACAACAGCCTGGGGGTGCCAGCTCCCCTCTGGTGTCACCAGAGCTTTGCCTAGTCACGGCCACCTCAGGACTCAGCACCCACTTTTGGGAGCAGCTCAGGGACATCTCAGGGGGGGATGCAGGTATGAACCCACTGCTGGTGATGGTGGGATGCTCACCTGCCATGGCAAGGCAGAGAGAAGCCCTGAAGCTCTCTGGGAAAACAAAAAACAACATAATTTGCCCCCCCCCCCCAAGAAACAGAGGGGGGAAAAAAAACCACCCACCAGTGCCAGAACAGTCTATTTTTGGGGGACACTACAACCTCCACCATACCTGCCCCATAGCCCACCTGGCATCGATGCAAACACACTGGGGAAGGCAACTTGATTTCACTACCCCAAAAATCCCACCAGATCAAACAGGTCTTTCACACCCAGCCCTCTCTTAATAGAGCCCATAACCAAAGGCTGCCTGCCAGGATTCCAGCAAGGGCTTCTCCTCCCTATGGGGGAACTGGGTTTCAGTTGATGGCTCCTGCAGATAAACAGGAAAAAAAAAAAAAAAGGAAGCAACTGTTCAGAAACACTTTGGGGAACAGCTCTTGGAGGCAACTTGGGACAAGGGGGGGATTGTCAGGCAGACAGAGCAAAACTCAGCATTATTACATTCCCCCCCAGACCTCATCAAGCGCTGTGGGAACAACCAAACCATCGCAAAAACTCGCTATTCAAGTCAAATGATCTCAGAGGCATGACTGTCACGCAAAGCTCAGGCAGCAGCAACATGCCAGCCCTATTTTGGGGTGTAGCCCCTCACCGCAGCATCCCCACTGATGCAGGCATTTGGCTGGGAGCCCTGTAATTTTCCAGCTCTAGCAAAAAAAAAAAACAAACCCTGACACAGTTGCTCTTGCTTTTTCCAGACAGCTGCTGACAAGTTTGTCTTAACCTACTTTTTCCCCTCTCCACCCTTTATTTCAACCTACATTCACTCTGCAGCAGCCAGAGCCAGCATGGGGGATCTCCAACCACAACACCCCACTTCAGGCAGCACCAAGGGGAAGCTCCCCTCATGCCCTGCTAAGGGAGAAGTTCAAGGCAGTAGGATCATAGTATCGTTCTGGTTGGAAGAAACCTTTAAAATCGTTGAGTCCAACCGCTAACCCAGCACTGCCAGGTCACCACTAAACCATGGCCCTCAGCACCACATCTCCACAGCTTTGAAACACCACCAGGGATGGGGACTCCACCACTGTCCTGGGCAGCCTACATCAGGCCTTAACAGCCCTTTCAGGGAAGAATAAACCCCATCACACCCTTTTTTATTGCAAGCATGGAGCCGAGCACCCCAAAAAAGCACCAGCCCCCCCACTTTGCCCAGCCCAAAGACACAGCAACCCAAAACCCAGACCCCCTCCCCCCCAGGGAGAACAACCGCTTAAAGGCAAAGCCGCTCCAGTCCCTCATAGACCGGAATAAACCCCCACCTCCAGTGTAGAGCTGGACCGACCCCACCAAAGGAGCACCCCTTACCTGTTCCCCTCGGGACCACCCCACCGAGAGCGCCTCCTCCTTATGAATGAACCCGCCGGCGCTCTACTCCCTCAGGCCACGCCCCTTTCCTTGACGTCACGCGGCGCGGCCCCGCCCTCCCCCGTGCGTCACTCGGCACCTCCCCTCGCCCCGCCCCCGGGCGCAGCGCCACCTGCCGGCCGCGCCTGGCTGCGGGGGCCCCGGCGGGGGAAGAACAGAGGAATTTTGGGGGTGCTGCGCGGTTTTGTAGTGGGGGGGGGAACGGGGAAAATCAAATGGCGGTGGGTTTTTGCGTATCGATCAGGACATTTGTTAATTTTTATTTTTTACCTTTTTTAAGTAAGGACTTTTTGTTCCATATGGGCTTGCACCCGTGGGGTGCTGCACCCTATAGCACACCCCATCTCGGCCTCGCCTACTTCCCCGGAGGAACCCCTGTTGCAGCTGAGCCTGGGGCTCCCTCTGTATCCCCCTGGTGCCCCACCAGGGGCTCGTGGGGTGGGGTGGTTGCCAGGACAGTGTCCCCCATTCCAGCTGTTTGTCTCTGGGGTACACACAGGGACTGGGACACAAGGGAGGGATCCCCCCCATTCCCCTCCCCCCCCCGCATTACTTCTCTCGGGGATTTTCCAGGAGGAAATAACTGCGCTCCAGTCATGGAAAGGGTTTCTTCCTCCCAGCGGAGACTTCATCGCAGATGGTGCAACCAGGTGATGTCCCCAGTGATGCCAATGGGTGGTGGCCCCAGTGTCCTTCACCCGGTCCCGACTACCCCCCCTGAGGCAAAGGACAAGACCACGCTGGCTTCATTCTGACACGGGTGACCTTTAATGACAAAGAGCCCCAAAGTGGCTGAAATTCCCCCCAGTCCTTTCCCAAAATATCCTCATTATAACATCCCCTCCCCAGCCCTCCCCGGGGTGGACAGACAGTCATGGGATGGCAGCACCTCCATCATTCACCGGGACACCCTGGTTCATTCCCACCACTGTGGTCATCATCTCTTCCATGGGCACAACAGGGCGCCCAGGTCTGTGAACATCAGCCTTGCCTGGACCCTGGGGTGAAAGCAGGAAAATGGGGAAAAGAGGCCAAAATGGGGGGAGTTGGTCCAAGAAAGTCCTGTTTTTAGGATTGCAATCACCATCACCCCAATTTTGGGGGGGAGGAACATCCCTGGTGTCTGGCAGGTGAATGTGAAGAAGATGCTTGTCCTCAACCAGAAGATGTTTGAACATCAGTGGTGGCTTTATCCTGCTCTCCAGGCTGTGGAATCCCATGGAACAACTGAGATGGGGACATACACACCCCCCTAATTCCTCTCTCCCTCCCCTTAGCTCCTCCCCTCCATCAGCATCTCTGCGGGGATCCAGCTCCATCAGTGGGGTCCAGCTCTACCTCCCAGGAAGGTTTTGGTCCCCCAACTCCAGAGCAGAGGGACCGGCAACAATGTGACGATGTGCCTGACACCCCCCTAACCACCCCTCAAAAATAAATAAGGATGTTTATATATATATAATATATATATATTTAAAACAAACGAACAAACAGAGCTATCTGGGTGCTGGCGATGGAGCGAGCAGGTTAGCGGGAGGCCCGGGGCAGGGAGGGGGGACGACACCACGGGCATATTGTCCCTGGGGTGGTCCCGCGGCGTAGCCAGCGGTCCCAGGACAGTGGGGGGTGACAGTGCTGGGACTCCCTGCCCCCCCCCAAAAGCAGGCACACACAAAACCGGAGAGCAAGGCAGGTTCCTGGCTGTACAGCATCCTCCGGCTGGTCCCAACGGATGCTCGTTAATGCCTTCCTCCTTCATTAGCGCCTTCCCAACCGAACACTTCCCCCTCCCCCAATCTTCTCCTCACCCCAAAAGCGGTGGGTGTGTGTGTCCCCCCACCCAGTCCGGTGCAGTGGCCGGGGGGGACGGTGGGGGGACCGGGGCTCATCCCCCCCAACCCCGAGCACACAGAGAGCAGCCGGGTTGGAGATGAGAGGCACTGGGGCGGGGGGTGGCAGTGAGGGGTGGGGTCAGGACCCTCCACCTCTGTGTACAGGGGGGCCAGCACCCCCTTTCCTCGCCGGGATGGCCCCGGGGGGTGCCATGGCTGTTCATGCTCTCCAAAGGAGGAGGTGGTTGGTGCTGTCATCCCGGCCCACTGTCTCGCTGCTGCTGGTCAGGCGGAAGTCCTCATAGCCATCCCCGCCGCTGATCACCAGCATCTTGGGTTTGGAGAGGGTGAGGGCAGGGGCGCGGGGACGTGATGGGTCCCGTTTCTCTGCCTCGCTCAGCTTCTCAGCCCCTGCCAAGTGCAGAACCCCAGTGTGTTGTCAGATGGCTCCCCACAGCTGCCCTGTTCCCCAGCAGCATCAACCCAGCAGCATCATGCCAGCAGCGTCATCCCAGCAGCATCATCCCAGCAGCATCATCCCAGCAGCATCACCCCAGTATCCTCTCCCCAGCATCCCAGCAGCATCGCAGCAGCCTCCCACCAGCATCATATCAGCATCCTCCCACCAGCAACATTCCACCATCCTCCCACGAGCATCCCACCAGCAACACCCCAGCATCATCCTTCCACCAGCATCCTTCCAGCATTAGCCCAACATCAGCCCACCAGCAGCATCCCACCATCATCCTCCCATTAGCATTCTCCAAACATCACCATGACTTTCCCAGGTGCCAAATACTGCCCCCCAAATCCTCCTCCAATCCCCAAGTAGTCCCTCCCACCCAAATTATCACCTTCTCCCCACACTGACACCTTCTCCCCATCCCACCCTGACCTCAGAGCTGGGCTGCATGACAGGGCATGGCCTTCCAGGGGCTTTTTCCCATGGGAATTAGGATGCCCCAGGAAAATCTGGGGTCACTTGATTGGTGCCCCAAGCACTGGAGGGGGTGTTATCAACCATTTCCCCCACCCTAATTTTCCTGCCTGGATTTTAACATAGAAAGGATGGAACAGGGACTCTGGTGACCATATTTAAAGGCTACTTCTGGTTTTCTGTCAGCAGGCCAGTATTCCCAGCCCCATAGAAAACATCCACCCCCCCAGAGCAGGTCAGGATTGGTCTCCCTTCCCCCAGTCATCCCACCTACCCATCTCCCTTGGCAATGGGAAGAGGACATCGAAGCCGTCAGGCAGCTCGATGGCAGTGAGGAAGCGGACGTGGCCAGTGTGACCCTGCGAGAGCCCCACCAACATGGGGGCGGCCTTGGCTGAGACGGCGAGAGTCAGCACCACACCAGCACTGGTCCCGATCCACAGCAAGTCCTTACACACCAGGAGAGCCGTGATCCGCAGGCAGGCTGCCTTGTGCTGCCGGATAATGGCATCCGAGCCTGTTGAGTAGCCCAGCCGTCAGCATCACAGGGCTGTGAACCCCACCCATGCCACCAAGACTCCATTCCTGGAGGTATTTTGGGGACATGGGGAACGGATCCCACAAACTCCTCTGGCTGGTATAAGGCACCCTGGCATGCCACCAGATTGGGCTACCTCATTATGGGATTATGCAGCCACCCAGGGGCTGCCCTATTACGCGGTGGGATTATGAAGATGCACAAAGGTTGCCACATTCCTGGTGGGATTCTGCACATGCCCAGGGGTTGCCGTATTTTCCCATGGGATTGTGCAAATGCCCAGAGACTGCCCGATTCTTATGTGGGGTTACCCGACGGCCCAGGGGCTGCCCTAATCCTGCAGGGGATTATGAAGCCATCTGGGATCATTATCCCCCCATCCTGGTGGATTCTGCTGATGCCCAGGGTTTCTGCGTGGCACGTGCCCAGGGGTTGCCCTATTACCTGGCAGGACTGTGCACATGCCCAAGCAGGGGTGTCCTATTTTTGCATGGGATTATGAAGCCATGCAGGAGATTCTCTATTACCCTGTGGGATTATGCTCGTGCCCAGGGGCTGCTTTATTTCTGTACAGGATCATGAAGCCACCCAGAGGCTGCCCTATTACCCTGCAGGATAATTCAGATGCCAAGGGACTGCCCTCTGTCCACGTGGGATTATGCAGCCATCCAAGGGCTGTCCTATTCCTGCGTGGGTTTATGCAGCCACTAAAGGACTGTCCTATTGCCACACGGCGGGGTTATGCAGCTGAGTAACACCAAGGGTGAACCCCATACACGTGAAATGTCCATCTTCCTTCCCCAAAGCTGGTTGAGATGCAGGAGATATTTCATTTCCTGGGGCTAAATGCTGTGGGGCATCAATTTTTCAATGCAGATGATGGGCACCAGTACCCACTGGAGACAGTGATGGGTACCCACTGGAGACAGCGATGGGCACCCACTGGAGACAGGTCACTGGGGGACTTACCGGCGAGCATCTTATGGACCGGGGGGGTGATATCAGCTTCAGCCAACTGCTCATAGCTGGTGGCGTGGTAAAGCCGGACCTGGGCGCTGCTCTGCAGCGCAACCCACACTCCGGTCCCCGTGCTCACCATGCAGGTGACGCTGCGCCCACTGTCTTGTCCCACCTGAAGTGTGTGCTGCGGGTGACAGAGGCACAGCAATGCCACCGATGGTGATGCCACCGATGCCCATTGCCAACCACCCCCAACCTCCCACCATCACCCACAGTACCTCTTGTGCCAATGTGGTGGTGTTGAGGATGATGACCCGGTTTTGGCAGCCGCACCAGAGCTTCCCCGCCACTGCCACCATCTTGGTGATGGGGCTCCCCGGTGAGCCCAGGGACAGGGATTTGGAGTTTTGGGGGTCCCAGAAGCGGCCTGTAAGGGTGGAGGGAGTGGGGTGAGTAGTTAAAGCATCCCCAACAAACACCATCTTCACCCAGCTGATAGGATGCAGTGGCTGGACATGCCTGTCTCCAGGTGTCCTATTAGAGAGGACATGAGCTGATGTCCTCGGGGGATGCCAGCAGCAGGCAGGGACCAGGAAGAAGATTCACACCTCCATCTGATTGTGATTTTGGGGTCATCCCTTGATGGATGTCCCTTCCCATGGAGGCAGGGAAGGCACCAGCCCCTCAAGCATCCTTCCCCAGGAGGCTGCCCAAGCCACCCACCCAACAGTGACCACTTTGGACCTGCATTTAAACCCATCAGTGCTTTTTGATGTCCCCAATTTGGTCTCACCTGCCTCTCGCTGGTAGACAACGAGCTCCCCGTTGGCCAATGACACAAAAACCTGGTTATCCAGATACCTGTGGGGAGAAAAACCCTTTGACAACCAGCTGCAGAGCCCTGCTCAGCCACCCCCAAGCACCTTGCTATGGGCACCCCAGAGCCAAAAATCTCCCTTCCCCACTTACAAGATGCACATGACAGCAGCAGCATGTTGCATCTTCATGCTGTTCTTTCTGTTACGGATGTTGTCTGAGGACTGGTACACATGGATGCTGCAGGAGAGGAGCAAAGCTTGAGGCTCATCTGAGATGGGGATCTACCCCATGTCTGTGTCCCCCCATCCTGGGGACATACCATCCATCCTCGGTGCCCAACCACATGGAGCTCTGATGGGCTTCAGGGTCAAGGTTGAGGAGATCCTCGAGGCTGCCCCGAGTGAAGGATCCACGGCTGGAGCGGCGCAGGGCTCGCCCATCCGTGGGGCTCTCGCCATGCTGGTTTTGGCCATAGGTGCCAGTGATAGGCATGAAGCCAGGTTCTTGCTCTTCCTCTGAGCTCGTCGTCTCCACTGTTGCCTCCTTGCAGCTTGGGATCTCTTCATCTGTGGAGGAAAAGGAGGGGGAAGGAATGGATCAGACCAGGACCACCTGACACCCACCGAAGTGATGGGGAAGAGAACACAGATCCCCTGGGGATGTCAAGCCCAGGGGAGGACATAATGATGCAGAGCCCCTAAAACCACCAAGTTTTACTCAAAGCTGCCAGCCCCATCCCAGCACCATGGTGTTGGGCTGATGCCCCCTAACATCTCTTTTCCTGGGACATTTTTGGCTCAAAAGCCTCCACCTGTGGAATTCATTGAGAAGCACAAGGCAGAGTGTCCAGAGCAATGGAGCTGCCCATCATTTTAGCAGGGCCTGTAGCAACAGGACAAGGGTGATGATTTTAAACTAAATAAGGGGAGATTTTAGACTAGATGTAAGGAAGACATTTTTATGCTGAGGATAGTAAGACCCTGGCCCAGGTTGCCCAGAGAGGTGGTTGATGCCCCGTCCCTGGCAACATTTCAGGTGAGGTTGGCCAGGGCTCTGAGCAACCTGCTCTAGTTGCAGATGTCCCTGCTCCCTGCAGGGGGGTTGGACTAGATGAGCTTGAAAGGTCCCTTCTAATCCCAAATCCTTCTGTGATTTTATCATTTTGAGGTCAAGAAGTGCTTTTTTGCTAAGCAGGGACTCACTGCCGAAGCTGGAGGAGATGGTGGAGTGGCTGGCTTGGCTCTGCAGCGTCCCCGAAGGACTGGGTGAGGACTCGTCATCCGTGTCGTCGCTATCAAAGGGCACCAGCTCCCTGTTGCTGCCGTCGACCGGCTCCGAGAGCTCCAGCGATGAACCCGAGATGGAGATGTGCAGGCACGGCTGTGGCCCCGCATCCTCCGGCTGCGCCGGCATCGCCTCCGAGGAGGGGCTGCCCACCGGCTCGGCACGCTCCCTGCCGCGACGAGGGGAAGGGGGGGGGGGAAAGAAGCAGCTCCAGCATCGCCCCGTGCCCGCCGGCTCCGCGGTGCCGGTGGGAATGTCCTACCTATACGCCCGCTTGAGACCGGGCACGGAGGCGATGCAGAGGATCCTGGCGGAGCAGACAGCGATACACGCTTCCACTGTGGGCTCCTTACGGATGCTGAGCAAACAAACCTGCCCCACGTAACCATCGCTGTTGCAAACCCAAACCTCGTGGGAGCTTTCCGGGCTGCCGTGGCTGGGAGAAGCACAAGAAAACTGCAAGGGAATGAAAGATGGGATGAGGTGGGTCATTCGGGTATGACACAGGAGTTCTCAGCATCAGTTGGGATATAGAGGAACACGGGTCCCGTGGGATGCTTGAACCCAGACACCAAGTACCTGCATCCCACTCCGCGTCTTCATGATGGGGATGGCCTTGAGAAACTCTGGGTCCAGGCAGTTTTTGCTGGAAGCTGGAAAAAATCAAATTGGAGGATGAAGAGTGATGGAGGAAAAGGGTTTACCAAAGTAGAGGTGTGATGCTGAGCCCACAAGTGTGTCCACCTCCCCAGTCCCTGGTGTTTACCCAGCTTCTTCTTGGCATCCTCGAGGGCTTGCTCAAAACTGAGCCGGGCGTCAGGGTTGGGGAACTCAAATATGAAGGACTCAGTGCCATCAGCTTTGGTGGTGCTGAGCTCCACCTTGTTGGGGGGGAATGCCATGCTGAAGGACAGGGATTGCTTCTCTGACAGTTCCCGGTGGATGGCAGCCATCAGGTCCTTGATCACATCATCCAGACTCTGCGGTGGGGATGGAGACAACACTTCAGCTTTCAGCAAAAGGCCACCACCAGCCATATATGTGATGCTGACCCCATCCATCCACAAGCATCCTTCAGAGGCTGCCCCAACCCCCCTGTGGCTTTGAGGCTGGTGGCATCTGGACTCTTTGAGGACATTCATGGCCACCAGCCCTTCCACAGGTTCTCCCTCCTCCAGAGAACATCTTGGTCAGTCCTACAGGGAAGGTATCCACCCAGAAGACAGCATCAGAACCACCATCCACATACCTGGTGGGGGAAGCTGAGGGTCTCTGACAGCTTGCTGACTTGCCCCAGTGTGCTGAGGTCTTCATCCAGGCGGCAGATGCTTTTCTGGATGCTCTCCCGGTTGGTGGCTTGTGAGGCACCTGTGTGGGGACATGTGAGTCGTGTTAACCCCTTCCTCCCTGACACTGCACAGAGGAACCTTCTCCCCAACAGCCAGTGGTGAGTGATGGCTTTTGTGGTGGGATGGGACACTACAGCAGACAGTGACAGACCTTTGACGATGTCCACATCCTCCAGGGGCAGCTTCCAGAGCAGTTTGTACTTGCTGGCGGTGTCGATCACACTGGCAGCTGTGTACCTGTGAAGTTTGTGGGGGGAGGGGGAACGATTGAGTTGAACCCATGTCCCCAGCACCCTAGAACCAGTCCAGCCAGCGAGGACAACCCTAACAACATGGGTTAATCCTAGTGGGTGCCCCCCAGGTGGTACTCACAGGCTCATGGAGCTGCGACGGAGGGAGCCTGACTTGCGCTTCAACGTGGTGCACACCAGCAGGTCCGTGAAGAGGAAGAAGGAGCGGTCCTTCTTCCCACCCACCGCCTTCTGTGGAACAGTGGGAGACACCAAGGGGTTAGCGTCCAGCACCCCCACTACCAGCAATGGGAGTGGTCCCTGCCTCTGTTTCCCCATGCATGGCTTTGGCATAGGGAAGCTGTGGGGTGGGAGGGGTCTTCACAAGGTTAAAAGTGGACATGGGTGCCATGGCGATGCAGGCAAAACCACAAGGTCTCACTCACAGGGAAGCATCAGGATCAAGGGAACACCAGACGTGGGCTCACCAGAACCCTCTTGGTCTCCACCTCCAGCCTCCCTACCCACCCCTGGTCTGGGGCTGCTGCAGTTTCTTCTGGCCTCCTGCCTGCTCCTGAACCAATCTTACTTTTCCACACACACTTGGGGAATTTTATATTGTCCCCATCGATCTGCAATCCATCCATCCATCCATGCATAGCCTCCCATGGGCACACAGGCATCCAACGACCCATGGTCATAGTCTCCCACTGCCCCATCCGGTGTGTGGTCCCATGACCCTGATGGCAGCAAGGGACCACCCTGCTCTTACCACTTCCACGACCATCTCCTGGCGCAGGAACTTGCGGAGCGGGGCCTGGAGCTGTGAGGACAAGGAGACTTCTGAGTGGGGAGCCCCAGGGCAGTGAACCACATGGACTTTGTCCCTGCTCCTATGCCCCGCCCCCAGCTCAGAAATGGCACCCAGCCCCTTCCCAAACACTCAGAATCCCAACAAGGCTAAATGATGATGGACCCAGAGGAGAAAACAAGGAGCCCAGCCTGATGTGACCCAGAAAGAGCAAAAGTGGTTGACTGTTGGGAAGAAGGAGAGACAAACTCTGTGTAAGACCCCCATACGTACATCCTCCATCCCTTCAATGTGGGACTCAATCTCCTGCACGATCCGGGCATTCCTCTCCACCTCCTCTGCGCTCTTCATGCCCTTGTTGATCCTTTCAGCCACTTGCTTGATGTTGCGCTGGGCGTCAATGAGGAAAGGGTGGTCGGGATGGTCCTCTGGTGTGTGTTTCAGCAGGTCCTACCATGGAGGCACAGCCAGGATGTCACCATGGGCAAAGCCTGGGCATCGGTGATGCCATGACACCCCCAAACAAAAGCCTGTAATGTGCTGCTCTTGCTGATGGCGATGGAAACCAGCTCCATGCAGGAGAGGTTTTGCAAAAAACCCAAAGCCTTGAGCTTTGGCCACCACTGGCCTGGTCTTTTCCATCTCTAAGGAGGCCACTAGCTCCTGAGAGTACATCATCACCTTCCACAGACATCTGAAATTCATCACTGGAAGTGTTCAAGACCAGGCTGGATGGGGCTTTGAGCAACCTGATCTAGTGGAGTATGTCCCTACTCATGGGAGAGATGTTGGACTAGAGGACCTTATAAGGTCCCTTCCAGCTCAAAACATCCTGTGATTCTGTGAAAGCTCATCCCCACCAGCCTCAGAGCCAGAGTGAGTGACCCTGGCACAGGGAAACTGAGGCACAGAGGGTGTCAGTGTGACTAGTCACAAAATGGCACTGCGGTGTCCAACCTCTCAGCAGAAAGGTAGAGCAGAAGGGAGCTGCACACCCATAGGGACATGCTGGGGGGGACAGCAGGGTGACAGTCCTCAAGGTGACCATCCCCAGGACGGCATCTTTCTGTCAGTGGATGGGAAAAGGGGACTGGAGAGGCATGAGACTCCTAAAAGCTCCTGGTACATGGAGGTGAGGAGAAGCTGTGGTCTCACCAGCTCCTGGCACAGTACAGATGCCCTCCTGCCTGCACCCTCCTGCCCATACCCACCTTCACCAGCAGCTCATATCGTGGGATCCTCTGCACTGGCTTGATCATCAGGTCGGACAGAGCCTGCTTCTCCTTGTTCTCCCGCATGCTTTGCTGCAAAACACCGGTGGGGGACAAGGATGGCCCTGTTAGGTGGGACACAGCAGGGATCTAGCATCCCACCAACACAGGATGTGGAGCAACACCTGCTTAGGGTTGGTGTGACTCCTTTTTACACCATCCAGAGAGACTCCAGTTCATCCCAACCTGTCCTCTTTACAATAAAACCAAGAAGAAGGTGGAGGAAAAATCCCATCTGACCACAGACTACCAGTTTACTCACTTTAAAACCACCCTGCCCCACCAGCAGGCTTGCAGATGGCTGTGGACCTTGGCCAGCATCTATGCGGAAAGGAACCAGGACCCACCTCCAGGAACTTCATGAATGCCGGCCGGGCTTCCTTGGCAATCCTGACAGCATCCTTGGCATTGAGGAAGTTATCAATGTAGGCGGAGTAGATGTTCACCAGCACGTCCTTGGAGAACTGGGAAGGGAAAAGAGAAAAGGGGGATAGGTCCAGCATGGACACTATGGGTAAGCCTGGGAGAAGCTGCCCCAAGGGTTAATCCTGGCTCTGGGCGGGTGTGGGGAGGGTTCACCCACCCCCCTCTGTTTTTCAGCCCTGACATTTCTGCTCCTGAGGCAGAAACGCGGAGCTGCAGACCTGACCGGTCACCGCAACACTCCGCTGTTACGCTAAGCAGACGGCGGGCCTGGAGATCGTCTCCTGTTCTCCATCCCAGGCGTGCTTGGCCCATGCTTTAATCACTCCCCTGTCTCCTGTTTCAAAACTTCTCCTGCTGGGGCCATGCCCAAGAGCAGGCACGCCTGGGTTCCCCGGGGGAAATCCACCCTGCGAGGACCTACCGACTGCACGAGGAGGTCGCCCACTTTCTGCTTCTCGTGCCAGTTCTGCACGCAGTCGTGGATCTGCTCCAGGAACTGCTCATGGTGCTCCAGCAGCTCAGGGATCTGGTCAAAGATCTCGTCCACCAGGGATGGGTCACACAGCAGAGAGTTCTCTGGCTGCTTCAGTGGCTTCATGTAACCCTATGGGGAAGGAACCAGGGTCCCCGGAGGTTTCTTTTCCCATCCCACCCCTCCCAGTATGAATTTTTCCCAACCCCCACCCCCAGTATGAATTTTTCAACCCAGGAAAATATGGGGATTGGTGGCATCCTGCAGCAGGGGGTTCCCCCAGTGAACATTGGGTCGTGGGACCCACTGGAAGGACCAGACAGCACTGTGTTCCTGCAGCTTTTGCACCCCAGCCTACCTGGGTCCTATCCCACCTGGTGCATCCCCATGGCAAGGTGGGGGATGGAACAGGTCTGCACAAGGAACCCTAAAATTATGGTGTCCTGTGCCCCAAACACAGCCTTCAGAGGCCTCAAATCTTTGCTAGCGTGAGTCATGGTCACCCCCATTTGCTGCAGAGGATGACCTAGGTGGGAAATCATGGCAGCACAATGCTGTGATCCAAAAGTTGCTGCATTCCCAGTGGGATTTAGGGTGTTTGACCAGGAGGGGCTGGAGCCAGCAGGGTGCATGCACTGGATGAAGCCCTGGACCACTTTACCCAGCAGCCTCTCTTGGGCAATGGCTGACAAGTGATGCTCAGGGCCAGCAGGAAAAGCAGGTCCTCTGCAAGGCTGGGTGGGTGGCTCTGCTACAAACCCCCTCTCCCATGGAAAGAGGAGGGGCAGTGCCCTCAGAAAAGGGAGAGTTGGATTTTCAAGAGATGCAGGATGAGGAAGATCATCTCAAGCCTTGATGCCTCCTCAGTCTGACAGGTATGGGGTGCTGGTGTCCTTCAGGATGTTGGAAGGACCATGGAGCCAAGTGGTGAGGAAAGGATCCACCTCAAGCAACTTTGTACTTCTCAATCCAAGCTGGAAAAGGAGGTGTTATCCCCCAAGGATGAGGGTCCTCAAGCTGGTGGTGGGCATCTTGTGGAAACCACAGGCCCAATCCTACCCCACTCCATCTGCCCTACTGTGGCCAACACCTCCAGCAGAAGGTGGGTTGGGCTGCACCATGCATCCCACCCATCATGAAACTGAGGGAGCAAGGACCAGATGGAGACTAAAAGCACTGAGACAGACCCCAACTCAGCACAAAGGGAAAGCAGGTAGGGCTTGACCATGCACCATCTGGCTTGACTGGAAGATGATGGTCCTTGTCCCTGGTAATCAACATGCTACCTGCCACCAGGCCAAATCATGGATCCAAGATCCTTGTTCCAGCTGAGATGGGGCGCTGAGGGCATCTGGAACCCTATGACCTCTCCCCCAGAAAGCCATGTCCCTCTGGTTGAGCTGTGCCAGGATGTGTTCCATGGGCAAGAGTTCAGACATTAACACCCTGTGGCTCCCACTTGTGTCCAACCAGTCCCTCCAGTGTGGAACTGGTGAGTCCCAGCATGGCTATTCTCTCCAGCCAGCCTCCTGTCCCACTTCAGAGGAGGGCACAGGCCATGGGACAGCCTCTGTCCATGCCAAGACCAGCACGGACACCACCTGACCCTGAACCCCCAAAACTCCCTCCTTCCTCTCACACCTCCAAGCCAACACCTGCACTAGGAGCAGCATTGAAGGGTCCTTCCCTCCTGCAGCAACATCTGGCAGAACATATCTGGGTGCACCATGGGGATATCCTCACAGGGGATTTACGGGAAAAGCCTGGGTGGATGTTGAGATATGTGCCCCATGCCCTCATGGAAACGCCCAGCAGATGTCCTACAGGCACTGCTTTGCATTGAGGAGAGCAGAGCTCTGACTTTTTTTTTTGGTGTTTCTACCTGCAGCGATGTGGTTGGACAACCCACACCTACACCAGCCTAGTGACCTAGTCTCCAGGGCGTTGACCACCATTAACCTTCATTAACATCTGAAACGTGGGGTGGACCCTCCGGCCAGGCTGCTCCAGGGGGGTTGGAAACAGCTCAGTAAAAAAAGAACTGAGAAAAACCCTTAGCCCATGGCTGCAGATGATGACACTGACTTGAAAATAGGGGGCCACAGGACAGGGGGTGTAAGGGGTCCCCCATCATGGTATGGCCACCAGCAACAGCCAAGTTGATGGGGTGCAACATGAGGAAGAGTTTTTGCGGGACAAGTATGGGAAGGGGCTTGAGGACATGATACCTGCAAGGTGACAACACACCAGAAATGTTACAGGCTTGATCTGGGGGACAGAGGTGACGCCCACACCCTGTTCTTGACACTATTGCTACACTGCTGCCACCCGCAGTCCTGCCGTCCCCAACATCCCCACTGTCACCCGTCCTCAATCCACCCGTGCCACATCAGTTCTGGCAGAGCACCCGTAGCTGAGGGTCTGACTTGGGGTCCCAGGGACGGTGACAAGCAAAGGACAGTTATGCTGTGATGTGGTTTGGGGTGTCACGTCCCCGGCCGTGCCGCGTTACCTGCATCAAGGTGCGCAAGGACTCCACATAGGACTGCTCCGTGTCCAGCAGCGTCATGATGACGTGTTTCCTCATGTCCTGCCCGGGTAGAAAGAAAGACAAGGTGAGTTTTTTGGGGTGACACAATGGAGGGGAGCTATGTGGTGGGTGTTGTTGCTGGCGTGGGGGCTCAGCGGGGAGGCTGAACACCGGAGGAGCCCGGCTGGAGTCCAGCTCCCCTCCGCTCCCTCTCCACCCCGATGGAGGAATCTGGGAGGATTAGGAAGTACATGACACCGAGCGTACAGAGACGCCTGGTTTCCTCCTTGGCCGCGTCAGGAGCCCGCCCTGGATCTCACAGCCCTACATGGGTCGGTCCCGACGCCCTCCGTCTCTCCGGCAGCTCCGCTCAGAGCAGTCCCGTAGGAATTCACCTCCCGCCCAGCACCCCGGGCACCCCGGCGCTGGGCTGTGGCCCCACAGGATGGGGATTAATGGGGTGGTGGGCTGCACAGGGAAGTGGTGGTGTGGGATGGTCCGTCAGCCTTGGGAAGCAGATGGGTTGAGGTCTTCTTGGTTGTGGGGCTCAGAGACCCCCCCCCCTTGCATATATAGCACCTGAGGGGATGCCCCTGCAGCTCAGTCTGGGGGTGGGATGCTCCAGAACACAGGGTGTGAGACACCCCAAAAGTTTTGGGTACAGAGATGCTCCAATGGCTCTGAGTTCAGAGGCACCCCAAAAGATTTGGGTGCAAGATGCTCCAAGGGTGCGGTGACACCCAAAATGTTTTGGGTGCAGAGATGCTGCAGAGATGCAGAGATATCCCAAAGATTTTGTGTGGGGATACACTCCAGAGACTCTTGAGTGTGAGACACCCCAAAAGTTTGGGCTCCAGACCCTGCATGTGAGATACCCCAGAAGTTTAGAGTATAGAAATGCTCCAATGGTCCTGGGGGCAGAGATACCTCAAAAGTTTTATGTGTAGAGGTGCTCCAGAGATACTAGGTCCAGAGATACTCCAAAAGTTCTAGGTGCAGAGACACTCCAAGTGCCCTGGCTGCACAGATGCCCCAAAAGTTTTGCATGCATAGAGTCTCCAGAGACCCTGGATGTGAGGCACCACAAATGTTTTGAGTGTGCAGACCCTCTGTTGCCCCTAGGAAAGGAGATGTTCCAAGGTACTGAGTATGGAGACTGCAATGGTTGGTCCTGTTCATCCAAAGGCGCCTGGTGAAGAGACACTCCAAGCTGTGAGTGCAGGGACACACCAAAGTCGCTGGGTGCTTAGACACCCCTTAGACACTTGGACACCCCAGATATTGTGGGTGCAGGCATTCCCCAAAGGCCCCAAGGAAAAGGATCCTCTAAAGGTTCTGAGTGCTCAGACACCCCAACAACCGTGGGTGCAGAGCTGTCCCACCTGGTTACCATAGCACACTGGGACAAGGTGCAGAGATGACCCAAAGGCCCTGGGTGTGAAGATCCTGCAGTGGACCCAGGCACACTAAAAGGGTCCCATTAATGGTGACAGTCCAAAGGCCATGGATGTAGAGACACCTTGAATGCTGTAGGTGCACAGATGCCCCAAAGCCCTGTAGACAAGGGCCCTCCAAAGGTCCTGGGTGCTCAGTCACACCAACAGTCCTGGGTGCAGAGATGTCCCAGCCTGCTACTGCTACAGGGGCTGCTGGAGCCACCCAAACTTTGTGTTCCCCATCTCCTTGTGGGCTGAGCCCATGTCCCCCAGCCACATGGGGCTGTGGGGGACACATGTGGGGACGTGTGCTGTGAAGCTGCTTTGCAACCACAGGAAGAAGCTTTGGCCCAACCATCCTCACCATGGACGGAGGCCACTATCTCCCCAGTGGTCTCCAGGGAGCAATGGGGAGGGGTCCTGGCCAGATCATGCTCAGTGCTCAAGAATAGAGTTGTGCTTCAATTCCCCCACTCGCCCACCAAGCTGACATTGGTCTTTTCATCCAAGCAAAGAGGAAACTGTTGCCTAGAGCCAAATATTATGGTGACGAGTCCAAGGAAATATGCCCCCCTAAAACACAGCAATGCTGGGGGATACTGGCTGAGAGCTCCCTGCTTTGTTACAGCCTAGAGGTTTAATGCTCTCACTGCTGTATTTGCTGTTATTACAGGCAGAAGGCCACCCACCAGATGATGGCCTTTAGGGCTACAAAGTTCCTGATGCCCCCCCCCACCTCAGTTTCCCCAACCCTCACACAGCCTGTAGATCCCCACCTCAGTATAATGCCCCTGGCATTTTCTGAAGCTGTCCCAGCTCAGGACCAAAGGAAAAGGCCAGACTGCTGAGCTGAACAGGCTCAGCACCACACACCGCACTGCTGGCTTGGGATTTGCAGCAGTTAGGAGATGCAGGATGAGGCCCAACTGTTGACCACGGGATTTTTTTTTCCACTGCTACAGCAGTGGTATTATTCTGGCAGGAGGAGATTCCTGATGGGATGAGCTGGGGGTAATGCACCATCCTGGCAGGGCAAAGCAGTACTCAGGCGTAGGCAGGATGCGTCCTACCGCATCCCTCACCCCAGCAAAGCCTCTCCCCCGCTGGGCTGATGCTGCCTCTCACTCCAGTCTCCATCTGCTCTCCTTGGGGACCCCCCACTGCACCTTGGCCTCATCCTGCCTCCCCTGAGATGCTCAGCACCCTTGGGATCAGCCTGCAATATGATGGGAATTGGGGCAGCACTAGCTGATGCCTCCCATGGTGTAAATCAGCATCAGGGAAGGGGGGAGCGGTGATGACTCCAGCTCCCCCATCCCACTCTCCGGGTGGTAGCATCTCCCCCCTCACCGTGATCCAGAGAACCACAGGGGGGTCAGCAGGCTGAGGATGAGGATGGAGGCACCGTTGCCACGGCAATCGCGGTCCAGACCCCACAGGTGCTGGGTTCTGCTGGGCGCACATGTGTCCAAACATGACTCATCCATGCACCCCCTACAGAACACCCCCCCCACCCCTTACCCCACCAGACCCACTTCACCACACCTCTCCATCCCCAGGAACCCCCCCTTCCTCTCCATCATCCCTTTGCGCATCACCTCGGTACCACCACGACTGCCGCAACCCTTCTCCGGCAGCTCCTCGGCCGCCCCGCCGAGCCCGGAGGTGGCGAAGGCCGCGTCGATGCCGTCCCCGATGTCTCGCATGTCCTCCAGCGCGATGGTGAACTGCGCCAGAGTCCTCACCATCTGCAGCATGCGGGTCCCGGGGGTCGGTCCGTCCCACGCGGCCCAAGGAATCCAAAAAATTATATATATATCTCTCTATACAGAGAGAGAGAGATACCCCCCAGGTCCCTCCCCTTTTAAAAGAGCTGGAACGCTGCGTTGGGATGCGAGGAGGGAAATAAAATAGATGAGCTATTTATATCAATAGGGTTTCTCTGTGTGTGAGTGTGTGCATATATATTTATAAATAAAAATAAAGCCCTCCCGCAGAGCGGCTGCAGGGTGCGTGCGCCTGCGTCCGTGGCGGCACGCGGGTCCCCGGCCCCGGGTTCTACCGAGGCGCGGGCAGGCGAGAGCAATAATCGGGAGATGGAGGCAGAGCCGTGCCCACACACACAGAGACGCGCGGATGCAGGCAGGGCCGGATCCTGCCGAGGGGATGCTGGTGCTGGAGAAGCTTTGCCCAGGAGGATGCTGTATTGGGAGGGAGTGGTGG
>JANIJG010001518.1:0-65527 GCA_024611175.1 Megaceryle torquata | reverse complement strand
AAAATAATAATAAATAAAAAAAAAAAAAAGAAAAAAAAGAAAAAAAAAGGTTTCAAATACATAGAGTGGATTGATACATACACTTCCCACTTCCTCTCCTCCCCACTCCCCACACCCCCCTTCCCCTTAAACGACTTTGCCGAAGGAGAAAAATAATTCAGCTGTGGCCAAGAACAGCATTTAAAAGCGTTTGTTGTTTTATAGCCATTCATTGTACTTAATTATAGACGTGTTACAGCTCGCGTGATCTCCTTCCCTTCCTGGAGTGAGCTACATAATCAGCCACCACCACATGCTTCCACCTACGACAACAATATTAAAGCATAAGAGCCAGATACTGCTAAATAATAATTTCCCAGAGCTCATTACTGTGAGCAATCTGAGGGACACAAATATGCAGATGCTCATCACCTTTCACGGTCCTCAGGAAGTCCGTGGGGGCTGTAGCCTCCTAGACACCAGCTGGAGTGATGTGCACCAGTTGTGATGTTCTGCTCCTTGGGCTAGCCAGGGAGCTAAGATTTCACACACAGCTTCCGTTGCCAGCCAGTGCTAAGGTGGTTGCAGACCCACTGACTTGTCTTGCAATATCTGATATTCAAGCCACGCGACATCATTGTCCTGCCTTCCCATCTGAAAGGGCTTGAGATGCTTTCTCAGGTTACAACTTCACTGACGCTGCAGTTTTATGAGAAGTTCAACAGATGCTGCACTTCCATGTGAGCTCATCTAGGCACTGAACTAGATAAATAACTTGTTACAACAACAACCAAAAATAATCACCTGCCTTTCTATCATAAATGACCCCAGACAAGACTAAAAGCAGAGTAAAGAATTCCAAGGTCACTACACAAAAACCCCACCAAAAGGAACAATCCCCTCCAGACCCATATTATCATATGAAGTAACATATGTAACACCAATATTTCTGCACCCTTAATAATTTCCTTCTCATTTCTGACCATGCTTGTTGTGCCTCAAGTTTGTTTCATGAACAAGAGACTAATTCCTGCTTAGAAAACAAGAGCAGAAGCCACATGGAAGATGCAGAACACCAGGAACCGTGACTCTTGCACAGTTACAAGCCTGTTCAAGTGTCCGCAGCAAAATCACAAAAGTTGGCAACCTTTGAACTCTTCTAGAACACAAAGTTGCAGAGTGAGCAGGATACTGCTGCTCATCCATCGCTCAGCTGAAACCTCTGCCAAGGCTGCAAGTGGGTTCTAAGTCAGGTGCTCACTGCCAGCTGCACTGACGCTGGTCATCACTGTGCCAAAGACAGGTTACTTGGCCTGTGATCACCACCACAGAAAGCTCTGCCCTCCTTGTTTAAAGCTCTGCCCTGTTTAAAGCCCTCGTGGAAGCAACGAGGTTTTGAGATGTAGCACAGGCAAGAAGCTGAGACAGTCAGACAGCAAGGCTGAGGCCACAACAGTGCCCAAGTCCCAGCTTAACTCTGGATGGAGACATGTCTCTGAAGGGTAGACAGGCTCACAGAAGGAAGCATGTGCACAGGTGCTCCAGAAGTCATGGGTCACAGCAGCCCAGTTAAGACAGCAGTCGGCATTCCAGTACGAACCGGGGACAGCAAAGACTGATGTCTGCTTGTCAGATGGGTGCACTCAGTGCATCCAACTGCCTTGAAGATTAATCAAAAGCTTCAGCCTCCAGCCATGCCAGGGACTTCACACGAGCCATTTATCACAATTATTCAAAAAAGCATTACAAGGATTCTGGAGCTTGCCATTGGTCAAGCAGTAGAGGAGGAGGGGAAAAAAAGCTTTCCCTGGACTCCTACCAGGTTACCTTTTGCTAGCATTCTCTCCAATAACGGACCATTTCCACCAGCATTAAGAGGAGACAGCTCCAGGAACCTGTCACGTGACTGGCCTTTCACACGATCCTCTTTAGCTTTCCTTTCCTCTTCCTGCCTTCCTCACCTCTCCATTAAAAGTGTGCATTTTGTTTCAGCTATTCAATCAAAAGGGGGAAGAAAAAAGGATTAAGACATAAAAGTTTATTGATTGGTTTTAAATTATGCTTTGAAACAAAACCCTTTGGATTGGAAAGCTTGTATTTCAATGTGAAAAGGGATGGTGGAACACAGGAAACGCAGAGCAAAATAAACAGCTTCGTCTCACGGCGTATATTTTGTCTTCATTACGCCCCTGAGAAGGTGTTAATATACAACGTACAATGTATTAATCACCCCTCTAACTTCCAAATGCGAAATGCATCATTAACATTCATGTTGTTTTCAATTAGTTTGCTGTATGGGAAGGAAAGCAACAAAGACAGGTTCCCTCACTAAATTTTGTTTCATTTGCAAAGCACGGGGATCATAAAAAGCAGCCTGGGTGCAGCTCCTGCACTCCCTACCATACACAAGGGCCTGCTGACAGCAAGACGCAGGAAGGCTTTTAATTGGCACGGCTATTAGAAAAAGGCAATGCTATGGATAGTGTTTTCAAGCAACCAGGTAATTTAGAAGTGTAAGTTCCATTTTCAGGAGTGATTCAAGTACTTTGGGACAGATTTTCAGAGGACATCAGCCACCAAAAGAGGCAGTTAAACACCTAGTGGGATTTTTAAGAGCCCCTAAACTAATAAGGTCCCTGGCTCCTATTGATACCTTCATTTAAAAAGAAGAGCTTTGAAGGATTTTAGATCCACATTCTTAAGAAATTCTGCTATGGAAGGAAGCTGGTTTGTTTATCATTTCTGAAGCTCTCATTTTTCACAGACTCCACGTTCCAAGTCTCCATGCCTTGGTGATGACCTGTCCCTAAAGGCAGCTAAGTGCCCACCCATCAGGAGATGTCATCACTTAAACTTGAAAGCATTTCGTTCCTGGGTGCTGAGCCCCTCTGATAGATGTACCCTCTTGAGAGCTGGAAGGGCAACACCACCAATAGGCTGGCTGGAAAATTTTCCATCTTCCAAGTCTCCCGGCCAGGTTTTCAGTGGCAAAGCTGAAGCAGTTCAAAGGAGCTTGGTGAAAAGAGCCGTGAACGTTGGATTCTTTTGCTAAACCAAACCCCACTTACAGATCAGTAAGGACCCCCACGGTTGTCCAGGCCCTCTTCCAAAACACCTGGCCATGGGCCTTTTTGAGCTCATTCCAATTTCAACTAAAGCACGTCTTTCCAGAAAAGGATCCAATCCCAGTGTAAAGTTGCCATTAATGGATAATTGACCACAAGCCTTAGGGTAGATACTACAGTTTCTAATTACTCTCACTGTTCAGAAACGTCTGTCTTATTTCTAGGCAGAGCTTCTTGAGCTCCAGTTACTTGTAAATGGCTCTTACTGTACGTACTTATACAAAAGAACTGGAGTCACCTTGCCAGTAGGAGTTAAAAATAGGGATTTGAAAGTCAGACACCCTGAGCCCAGGAGGATGACTCACATCTGAGGTATCACCTCCAGAGGGAACACGGACCAATTCCTCTTCATTGACTTAAGGAGGAGTTGAGATGCCTCAGTGAAGGCAAGTAGGATGGATGCTGGGCACAGTATGCTATGAGAATGGAGCTCTCCCCCCCGCAGAATCTAACCCCTAGCCAACACAGACATGTTCCCACTCAGCCTCCCCAGCACCCAGATGTTAGAGTGGTCCCATAGAAACTCCTTGGGAATTTAAAAGGATGCACCCAAGGTCCAACAACTAAAATGCGATGGAGCCCACATTCCGATTACAAAGACGCAGCCCTGGCTTTGCCACATCACAAGCTGCCATCCCTACCTGTAGAAGCAGAGTCACTCTGTACTGGTGACTCGATACAGAAGGCAACAGGATTCAGCTGTTGTTCCCCAATGCAAGAATCAACAATCAAAAAACTCCCACACAGATCAAAGCAAAGACAAATACTGAGCCCTTCCTAATTAACAGGAGTTATGTGCATCTTCCTTTAACAGTCGCAGCAAATTCCACTTAATCCCCCTCATTATATCACGTGAGCTGTTAAACAAAACAGCCTTTTGTTTAAAAGTGACACTGCCAGTGACAGACAGAGCTGCCTGCCTTGGTCTAACATTTAGCACAAAACCGTATCTCACCCATTCCCTACCAACCATGATCCTCCACAGATGGTTACTGCACAGCAGCCCGCGGAGGATGAGCCAAGCCAAAAAGTTCCCACGTGCTAGAGACCTGAAACCACCCAGTGGAATAGGTTGCTATGGTTGCCAAGATTTAATCCAAATTGATACAGGTAAAAAAAAAAAAAAAAAGAAAAAAAAAGAAAAATGTAGTGATTAAAAATAAATAAATAGACAAAACTGGGCCTCGTGCCATGAAAAATGTGAAGCTGTCCTTGACTCCAGTAGCAAATGAGGCATGAAATGTATCAAAATGTGATACTGAATATAAGGATGTATTTAATATTTTACAACACTGGAAATCTTGTTACAAAAGAGTTAGATCATAAATCAAGCTGAGAGGGGCCAGTTCTTCCCTTCTCTCCCCTCTCTTTACCTCTAATCGTTCTTAGAAAAGTTTGAGTAGCTGAATCATTTACTGGAGAAAAGAAAACTGAACATCATTCACAAGAAAACTGGAGGTGCTTCATTTGTCCATCAAGAGCAATAAATTCTCATTAATCATCTATTCTGCCTGAAAGTCACTGCTAATTTCTGAAGATGTCTATCCTCCCCAGCTATTCTCTGCAAGCCTTCACAAAGGGCAGAAAGACTTGAGGCAAACCTTTACATTAAAGGAGATCTCTGCCATCGGTTAATTTAACCAATTGTATTAATTGCCTATCAGAGCTACCAGTTATCAGCTTATCACTTGCTATTTGTACAGAAAGATTTGTCACTTGGCTCTCCCATCCTGCTTTTGCCCCCTGGATTTTTACTTCTTCACTGGTTGCTAAACATCAAGGCTGGAGGACACCAGCACCACCCCAGGGCTTTAGAGCCAGGGGACTTCATCTGGCAAACCACAGGTTGCGCAGATGGGAACTCGTCTGTATGGCTCCTAGGCAAGAGCTGAAACATTTATTTCACTCCTCTTCCTTCTTATTGCCCAGACACACACACACTTTTCATTACTGCTTTTGTTTAAGCACACTCCTAAAAACAACTACCACTGAAAAGGTAAAGTGATTTTAGGAAGATTGCGTCTGCAGTGGAGAAATGGATCATTTTTACTCTACTGCATGTTGTTTAACTAACCCTCTGGCAACTGTGGATATGGTACTCACCAAACACAAGAACCGAAGCCTTTAAATCCCATCCACCAGTCACGGTAAACTAGCAGTTTTAATTTAAGCACCACGCTCACCCACCCTGCATGCCAAGTCCTGTTCGTCACCATGTTAATGGGCATGTTTATTCACATAGTCCAGAAACCAACTCCCAAAGGGGTAAAATGCTCCTTCCTCCTCTCAGAGTCCAGAAACGGTGTCCCTGACTCCAACAGGATCACATCAAAGCTACATCTTCCTAATTGTTCATTACCCACTGTATTTCTAACCTGCTTTCCCATGGAAACAAGCTCCCCTGAGCTGTCAGCCTCCCACCACCATAAATGAACCTCCTAGCGACCCGCAGCCACCTGCGACAGAGGCAGCTCCCCCAAATACTTCAAGTTTCACAAAAAAAAGCTGACAGACAATAGCCAATCTCTCAGCATCCTCACAGACAGGCAGGATGCAATGCGAGATCACTTTCAGAGAATTTACACACAATGCAGCTTTTCTGACACTTTTTCTGTGGCTGGGGCATTCAGTCAAAACTTGCACTTAGTTAGTTATCAAAGAATCCAAGCATGAGAAAGAAATCCATAGGAAACCAGGCTTCATTACTTCCACTGCTGATGATACTACCTCGAAGACTGGGAGAAAAAAAAAAACATTGGTACTTCAAGTGATGGAGCTTCCACCACTTACCTTGAAATTTACTGCCCAGAGTAATTGAATTGCTGGATTGCAAACTAACACCTGCTCAAAGCTTAAAAAAAAAGTTCAGCAGAGACAGAGGGAGGCTTTGCTCAAATCACCATCATTGCATGCCAACAAACCCCTGTGTGCCCTTTTCCCCAGAGAGAATCACAAGCAGTTCCCCTCCAGGAGCCCCTCCAGCCTGCAGGAGATACCCTGCACCTCACAAACTGCTCACAGCTATCAGCAAAAATACAGAATTATTTGTTTCTGGTTGAATAATATGATTTCTTCCAGTTTTTAATATTTATAAGCTTAACAAAAAGATGAAACGTGCTTCAAAACAAAATTATTTCTTAATGGAAAACAATCAAAGCATGGTTTTTATAAGATGCCAAACTAGCATGTAAATTTTTAGCTTAAACGTTCCATTTTTCAAAGCATTTGCTTTATGATAAATTTACATGAAAAAAAAAAAAAAAAAAAAAAAGCCAAACAAAAAAACTTCTGACAAGAAGCTGCTCTATTCACCAGATCTCAAACAGTGCTGGTGGAGCCCATCTGCATTGTAATCACTGAGCCAGAATCCCAAAGTGGCTTACACATCTAATTCCCACCGTAAGCAAGGACGATTAGGCACAGAGGTATATGGGCTTATTTCCATCTATTTTCTTCCTCAGAAACAAACCTCGAGTACCTGGGAGGCGGCTGAGATACAAGGCGAAGCAGCAAGCCCCTCCACAGCAGGTTCTGGTGCCTTCGCCATGAGTCACCTTCCTCCCCTCCCACCACAGTTGTTTTGCAGAACTGCTGCACCTTCGCTTCACCGCCACCCACCGCAGCCTGCAACAGGCTCCTTTCAGCAACTGTTCCAAACCACCTTGCAGTTTCCTGAGTTCAGTAACACTTCTGTAAATCTCAAACAAATTTCACACATAGAGAGGTTCGACAATTGCTTGCTCTTCCTTAAACCTCTCTCCTACATCCCTTCCGACAGGAACAGGCTCCTCGTTACCTTCTGGCTGGACACAGCTACAGCAACAACTGCTGCTCTTTTTTACTTAAATGACACAGAGAAGCCCCTGTGCAAGAAAGAATCATAGAATCACAGAATCATTCAGGTTGGAAAAGACCCTAGGGATCAGCGAGTCCAACCATTAACCCTGCTCTACAAAGTTCCCCTAAACCACGTCCCTCAACACCGCATCTAAACAACCCTTAAACACATCCAGGGGTGGTGGTGACTCAGCCCCCTCCCTGGGCAGCCTGTTCCAGTGTCTGACTGCTCTTGCTGTGGAAATTTTTTCCTTAATGTCCAGTTTAAGATCCCTAATGTCTAAGTCCAGAAAGCTGTAATCTGCAGGGGGAGAGGGAAGAGCTGGCTGGTGGCTTTACAGCAGACTTGCTCAGCTACCTGCAGGCTCACAACGTCATCTTCCACAAGTCCCAGTTCATCACAGATTTGTCCTCTCTAAGGAACAGCATCTTCTCCCCAGAGCCCCAGAAGATCCCACATATCAACTCTACCACTACTTTTAATCCAGTGCTCATGCAGCTCTTGGTGGAATTAAAACAACCCCCCTTTCCTGCAATTCAAAGTATCTGACTTTTTTTTTTCCCCTTTCCTTCCTATCTCCAGAAGACATTTCCATCCAACATTCTCTGCCTCAGCAACTCTAAGTAAAACATATGAAACATGTCTTTATTCACTTCTCCAAGAAGTAATTAGAAGCAAGAACAGGAGTCAAGATTGTAGATGTTATCCTTCCTAAAGGAAAGCAGATTGCTAATTAGTGAAGGAAGCACGTTCTGTAGGATTCTTCCTTCAAACAGCTGTTGCTGAGGGATCATCTGTCTCTCCTTTTCCTCTTTTGCAGTAAAAAGTTCATTTATTTTAACATATATAACTGTTGCAGTACCCAATTAAGGCAGACATAGCAAGACTAAAATCAAGGGACACAGCAGCAGAATAAAGACAACTCTGCGACCCCTAAACCACTGCGGGAAGAAGGCAGCCAGCATCCTGATCTCTGCAAGCTGCCACATAAAGCCCAGCTGCAGCTTCTGCCTCTCCCCTCCACACAAAGTGGCTGCTGGTACCCCTGCTCAGCCCTCCACCTCCTCATTGCTACAGCTGGCCCTCAGCCTCACACACACCACTGAAACCAGCCTGTTCTTTTTCTGTGCCCCACTAAGTAAATCCAAGAGATGGGAAACCAGTCCAAGGACTGACTGAGCTCAGAAGAAACCGAGGGACAAAAGTCAAAGGGCAAGGGACTTGTTTCACCCACTACTGAGCAAATGCCTAAACTGGCGTTCATCACATAGAGTTAAAATAACTACACAACAATCCTCATACAACCATGACATCACAACAGCCCCAAAGCCCCAGACCATCAGTCACACTGTCTCCATGCTGAACATAGCACAGCCAGGACGGGCGGTCGCTCTGGCCACCCTTTGCCATGCCCTAATGGCTGGACCACACTGTTGCTTCCCAAAGATGTTTTATGAAAGCAATCAAATCAAAAAGATTCTCAAATATCAGATAGAGGAAAATTACACTTTTTCCAGGCATCTATTTTTAGGCCCAGTCTAAAAGCTACAGCCAGGTGGATGAAGTGCAGGAGTGACTGTCCCTCCTCTGGTCCTCTGACAGAGGTCAGACAACTTCCATCCAAAGCAGTAGACATGCTTCCTCCTTTCCACTGGTATTATTTCCTGTCCTCAGTCTAGGACATGACAAAGCTGATTGTTTTTAAACCACACAAAAATCAAGGTGTGATACTGCTTCACACAGACACACGCACACTTAGCGCATCATAAAAGACATTTTCCCTTAAAGAACATTTTCCACAAGATCCCTCTTTCTTCTCAATTGTATTTGGTTTTCTTCAATATAATTTTAACCTGGGAAATTTTGACAAGTTCTATTGAATGGGGGCTCTGAGGAAATGTAAATTATCCCTTGCAAAACTGCAGTCACAAGGGCACCTTTTTTACTTCATACTGAAAGGAACTCTCAAGCAAAACTCAACCCAAGTCAGCTTGAACACACACGCTACTGTGACGTGCACATTACTGCACAATTACAGACAGATTAGTTCAGTGGACAACTCCTTGATATTATTATTTATGTCCAGTAATAATAACAACACAAAAACTAATGGGGCTAAGCAAGTTCTGAACTAATCCAGGCTGGCATTCTAAAGGTGTTCCTTTCCCTTAGAGCAGCAAGCTCTAAGCACAGCCTTCCTAAAAACTAAAAAGGGGGGAAAAAACCAATAGTAGCTTTGAGATGGTGCTTGATAAGTTTTACCAAGGCAGGTACCTGTGACTGCAGGGACTGTGTGTCTCATAAGGTCCCCATACAGGCTTACATCCAATATTCCTTCAACACATCACACGGAGAACAGAGCAACACATACATATGTGCCACACACACGGTGTTCTCAGCCAAGCCCCCAGCTTCTTCAAGATGAAGGTGGCTGTGGCATACACAGACATATTGTGCACCTAAGATACCATATAAACAAACACACCTACAAAGGCATTTCATGCTCAGCTCATTTCTGTCCACTCTGTACACCACAGCTTCCGAAGGAAAAATCAGAACAGGCAACTCAGCATCAAGTGTTGAAATTTAAATGATCACTTAATTCAGTCAAATTCGAGCTGCTTCACTTCTGTCTGGACAAACCAAAGCTCATCCCTTCCTGGACCGCATCTCCCTTAGCTGGGAAAGCAGGTAAGGGAGCCTGGAGGTGTGAAACAAAGCCCCCCGAGGGACGCTTGCTATTGCCAGTGGAATGAAGGCCTGCCAGAATAAGCCCCTTTTGCCAGCCCAAAGTTAAGGGTTGAGTCAGACACGCAGCAGAGACAGCTCTCGTATTTGACTGCTAGAAAAGGTTACACAAATCATATTCAGTGGCTGACCTCAGAAAGCCCATGCATGCCTAAAGGGATCCAAGCTCCATCACACACATTCCTGTTTGCAAAGAAATGTTCACGTGCCCGGTTGCAGAAGGGGAGAAAAGAATAAAAAAACCCACAAAACAACAACAAGCTGTAAGAGTAAATGCAGTCAGAGATAACTCCCAAGCACTCAGTTACACATGAGCTAATACAAACACACAAATAGAAAGACAAGATCTGTATCAACGCTCTGGGACCGGCGCATCACGGGTACCACCTTGAAACTGATAAAGCCAAACGCAGGAGGGTGGAAAAAGCCACAAAACAAGAGGGATTCTGTGCCAAAGGCAGAGCAGCCTAAGCTGTTTGCATCAGAGATGCCCCTCCTCTACAAAGACATCCACGCACCACAGACATCTCCTGCTTCAGGCTCAGAGAAACACCGACATGCTGCAATCACACAGTACCGTTGGCAGAAAGGGTCAAGAGACAGAGGCAGCTACAAATTTTCCAATAGCTGAAATGGTGTTTGATCAAAGGAATGTCTTAGAAATCACTGGTGCATTGCTGGGAGAGCACACAGGAGCAGACATTTCAGAAGTAATTCTTTGCTCGCATCACGTGTCTCCTTCAAGAGGCCAGCACCTGGCCTGCCTCCCTCCCGGTCTTCATGGGCTACCTCGACTTGTTCTTCAGCATATTTACATCCTATTCACACTATGCCATCTCAATCCAGCGTTATAAACCGGTTCAGGATAAGCATCAGCTTGATTAAAGATTGCTGCACATAATAAATGTATATAATGTGTATGTAGGAAGGAAAAGACACCTCTATATTTTTGGTTTTGTAAAGACAAATAGCCTCAATTGTTTAATCAATAAAAATGCCTCTCCAACTCCTACTGTTATTACAAAGCTATTTCAGACAGAGTGAAAAAGGACCATTGCATCTATATTCCTGTCAGAGGAGACAGTGGCTGATCGGCGCACGAATGAACCACCTGGGCACATCCTCTGTGCTACTCAAACTCCCCAGTTCTAGCACTAAACAAGCTGAATCTCCACTGCATCCCCGTCTCTCCCTAGTACCACAGCTTCATCCAGTTTACAGCATCCCATTAACCTAAATGGTGATTCTTCCAGGAAGGGACACTACATCTAAGCCAGAAATACAGTATCTGTAAATTATTCAGCACATGGCAATCACAGTGAAGGGGGACAAGCTGGCTTTGAAGGGTTGTGTAAGTTGACATCAGCAGAAGAGCAGCTGGTGGTCCCAGAGAGCTGGGAAATGGGGAGCTAAAGAGGCAGGCAGTGATGCTGTGCGGGCAAGCTCCGTAGAGGGAACTGGGAAGAGGCAGACTGGAACAGGTGCCTCTGCAGCAGGGACCACTGGTCCTGCAGCAGAGACCACAGATCCAGCTGCCAGGAAGCCTTTGGAGGGGCAGGCGGTGCTGGAGCAGTTGTTCATACTTGCCAGCAATGGTTTCCTGGTAGGAACAGCAGGGACCAGCATGATGTGAGGTGTGTCACCATATGCTTCACAACTTGCTCACTCCAGCTCAGAGCCATAGGGAACCCTCAACTCAAAGGATGAAGAAATAATATTTCCTATAGCTTGCTCTCCTCTTCCCCTTCAGCATATGTTGCCTTTAGACTTCTTGCTTCTGGGGACACACGGCACCTTCAGGAAGAATGCAGGGGTTTCCATGACCAGATATCCAAGATTCATTTTATCCCTCAAAACCTGAACTCTCCACACAGGTTAAAAGTTAACCTTAGCCCTGAGGAAAGTAAGTGTAACTCCCACCAGTTACTTGAGGAACAGACCCTGGAGTGTGTTTGGACAAGGCTCAGCAAATCCAGGAACTCTGTTGTACAGGAAGGCAGGAGGAGAAAATGGTACCAGGGAAAGCTTGAAGCCAGAGGAGAGGGCAAAGTGCTGTCCCTCTCGGGGGCAGAAGCAGACACAGACACAAGAAACCACACCTCCCTACACATCCATGTGGCCACACTTTGATCTCAGTGGACAGGCGCCCATAGTGATGGGATAACACCCTTCAATCTGTAGCAAAAACAGATACCCCAAGTCCCAGCTTGGCACTGTAACTGCAAACAGACTCCTGTTCAGGGCCTGGCTTCAGCTCTTGTACTTCTTCCACCATCTTTGTCTGACCTAGAACCTCCCTGGGGTGGCAGGGGAGAGCTCCTAGACAATGATCTCCCTCAGATGCTCGGGAAGATGCAATGTGCATTAAGTAGGACACCCAGGACTACTGCAGTAGAAAGAGGAGAAAGTCTCAGACGCAGGAAGATGCCACGTATTTCCACACCATCACTGACTCTTCCCTATCACTCACTCCTTTGCAACAAGGACTTTTTCCCCCCCCCTTTTCTTCTCCCTTTCCTTTCCTGAAGGCTCTAAATCAACGGTCAGTTCGCTGGTATTTTGTACACTGTTCTCTCTGGCATTTTTCCAGATCTCCAGGGTGCCTTTCTTTTTTTCTCCTCTTTGCTGCTCTCTCTTCTTCACCTCCCCAGTTCACCTCGCTCTCCCCTGAGGTTTCTTTATCTCCACGGCTCTTGGCTGATGGACTCATGACCACCAGTGCCCAGCAAGGCTGATCTCACCCATGCCTCTGTCAGCTCAGTGTCTCCTTCCCCTTGCTCTTTGCACTCTGGGAAGGGAGCTCGGTTGCTCTTTCTTCTGCAGGTGGCAAACTCCTGGGGGAAGGGAGGGGGAAAGAGGGAAATATATCAACTGAGCCCACAAAATCCCAAAGATCCCTGTCAGTCACAGCCTGAGCAAAACTGCCCTTCAGCCCTGTCCAAGCTGAGCTGTTGCTGGCTGGGGAAAAGAACAACTCATTTTAGTTATCAGTGTGGGAAGAGAGATTAGAGATGTTCTGGAGTCTGAAGAGAGAAATCACTGAACGGAGAAAGAAAAGGTACTTGTGGTGAGGGAGAGGAGACTTTCGCTTGTCGGGAACAAGTAGAAGCTGAGGGGAGAAAATGGGCTGAGAAGCAAAGAAGGGACAGAAAAAGGGGGAAGCCAGACTGCAAAGAGAAGATTCTTCAAATTATTCAGCCCTGGTCTTCAAACTGATTTTGAGCATTTTGGCATTGAGAAACCAACGCCACAAGCTCCTTTCTTCTGAAGTAAGCAAACTGAGCTTGAAGCACCCTAACATCAAAACCAGAGCGGGGGGGAAATTGTATTCTCTCTCTCATTTGCACTCCCCATTGCCATGCCCTCACACCACCACCCCCCCCATGCCCCCACACATATTTCGTCCCTGGTTCCTGGACAGCAGTTCAAGCTCAGAAGATTTTGCAGCTTCCACAGATGTTGAGAAAGTGACAGAACTGACAGGGATGGGTCTGCCCAAACCCACCCAGCCTAGCTCTTGAACAGTCTCCTCTTCATCTCACCTTTCCCAAAGGCCCCCCTCAGAGTCCCACTGTTGCTCAGCCCTTCCCTCTCCTCTCCCAAGGCACCTGCAGGGACACACAGATTTCTACCCCATCCCTTCCTCCTCAACCCACCTCCTCCTAGCTCCCCCACCTCAAAAAGCAGCCGGCCTGCTCCCCTCTCTCAGGGGATGCCACTGCTGCGGGCAGGGTACCAGGAGGATGTCCTGGCTGCAGCTGCAGCCTCTGGGGCCAGGGCTGCGCACGCTGCCCCGCTTCCCAGAGGCTCAGGCTCTGCTCTGGCCCAGCACAGCCCTCCTCTGCTGAGCTGCTGGCTATGCTGAGATACAGGCACTTACTCATGCCTGGCTAAAAGCTCAGCTGAAGCATAGCCAGAGCAAATAGGTCTTGCCGGCAGGTAAAATGCATCCCCTGAGATGATCCAGGAGCAGGGGAGCTAAGCCGTGCCAAAGGGAGGAGTAGTGGGGATGGGGGAGCTGGAGAGAGGAGGGGAACAAGGGCAGGTGGTCACAAAAGCAGGGGATGCATTTCTGCCCAGAGTCGAATAGAGGAAGAGAAATGCCCATCAAGGAGCACCCCGATCAATAGCTGAGTATTTACCATACTGTTCATTCGTATCATTTTCCAGCTCTGTTCAGCATCACCCACCTCGGCACCCGCAGACCAGGCAGAGGGGTTCCCAGCTCCATGAAAGCCCTGCCAGCTCAGAAAGCCCTGGGGGAGCCGAGAGGGACACAAAAGCCCCAGTGATGCTGCTACAGCTGGGCAGGTGGCCCCAGGACCACCACAGTCGTACCAACTCCTTTGCTCTGGGCACACCAGCCTTCTACGAGCTCCCCTCCAGCCGAGATGGCCCTGCAAATTCTCACAGGAGAAAGGAAAGGAACAGTCAGGGAGGAAAGGAGCCTGCCTCAGAGTACTTCCAATCAACTCAGAAAACGCCTCTAAAAGCAGAAAGGAAAATAGAGGGGTTGGTAGCAGGCCCTGGAAAAGGAGGAAGGGAGCAGTGTAGTAGATTCAAGCCACAGTATTTCTGCAGAGGAGAGGAAAACTTAGCTTATGAAGACTTCTCTTTCTACAGAATTAATCCTGACAATACAAAGACACACACAAGAAAGGAACAACTCTCTGCAGAGCACCCATGAAAGAGGGAGCCAAGTTTGGTCAGGAAAGATGATTACTTTAACATAATAATGCCCCCCATGCATTTTGAGAAAATCTGTTCTGTATTTTCTTCTACTGCAAGGCTGTAATATCCCCACAAATACTCAGTCAGCTACAGTAAAAGCCACATCACAATAAACCAGCTGAAAGACCATTATGCAAACCACATTTTCAATAAAATTTTAAAAAAAGAGAGAGAAAAAACAATAAAGCCAACATTTTCAGAGCAAAACCTCAATGCCCATCACTTTCATGGACACACATGCAAATTGCCACAGTTTTTAAAGACTCCTCTGGGTTTTTTTCACTTCGGGGATAGTTTTTTAAAGGCCATTAGCAGCTTTTAGGGAAATGTCCTTTCCCACCAGCCTGTCTCCCCAGGCACTGCGTCTGGGTCACAGCAGGAGAGGCAGCACCTTATTTTCTTGACACAGCAAAGAGAATGGGACACGTGATTATCCTGATTTTAACTCGGTGTTACAAAACCATGGCAGTGGGATGCAGTTGTGGCTTAGCCTCTACCAGCAGCTAAACAGCCACTTGCTCACCGCTTCACACACACATAACCCCCCCCACCCCGCTCCCCCTCCTGGGGGATGGGAAGGAGAATCGTGAGGAAGAAAAAAAGGTGAGACCCCACATCTTAAGATAAGGGCAGTTTAATAAAACAACACAAAGAGAACAAAACTACGATACTAATGACATGACAGACAAAGCCGGTGAGAGGCTCTACCTGTGCCTGAGATGCCACTTTCCCTGTTCCCAGCTGCAGCTACACATTGAAGCACGTTGAAAACAGGTGCGCCCACCTTTTCCAGCCCTCCCCTTATACAGGGGCGTGATGTCAGTAGGGTATCAACTCTCCCATTGGCTGGCTCGGTTGGTTATCCCGCCTCTGGCTCCTCCCAGCTGCTTAGACCAGCAGCTGCTGGTGACAATTAACCCCAACCTAGGACACATGCCTTGAAAGGCTGTATTTTCTGGGGTAGAGGGCCAGCAGGTCATTAGGCTGAACCTAAAATGTCCCAGCATGGACCCAGACCTCCCCTGGGACAGAAGAGTGGTCTCTCTGGTCTGGCTGCCAGCAGCCAGCACTGAGTACTTGAGAAGAAAGTGGAGAAGAAGAGGAGAGACATCTTGTCCTGAGGTTAAGTTTCTGCCCAGCTCTCATTAAGCAGAAGTTAGGTCATATCCTGAAGCATAAGAATTTATAACTTTCTATTCATTTATGCTTTTACACTTACAAGTCCGTAAAAAGTCTGATAAGCCACATAAATATCTACTCTCAGCTTCAATTATACTGTGTGACAATGAATACCACAGGCTATTTTTCCACTTAAGAATTAACCCACGTCAGCAGCTCAAGTTTGACTTTAAATTACCTTGTCTTTGCCTGAATGATCCATCCACACGTTTTTGTCCGCTCATCATAGCGAAAACCTTGTGCATCAAATGCGCCAAAAGGAAAATTTTTTTGGTGATCTCACCTTATCACAGAGGATTTGGTCTCCAGATCCCATTAGCAAACCTCCTCTGATGCCAACGCAAGTCCTGTGACCGCTCTGCCGCTGCAGCCGGCTCGGAGCGTGCCTGGCAATCCGCTGGCGAGCCCAGGGGAGCGCGGTCCCTGGCAGACAGGGCCTTCAGCAGCCTCACGCCCTCCGGCACCACACAGAGCAAAGTCACGCAGCGACAAAGTCACCTCCTGCACTCCCACCATCCATCTCAGCATCGCTCTCCTGCACTCGGTTTCCTTGCCCCGAGCCTGACCTTCCCTAGGTCCAACACAGTGACGGAGGAGAGGTGAGGACAAGCACGGCACGTTGGCGAGCAAGACGTGCACGCTGCAGGCCTCCCCCCTCTCGTGTCATCCCAACGGCAAGCTCGGCTCCCAGCGCCCCAAGCCGAGCCCACCGTGGCCACTGCTATTCCAAGCACACGTAATCATATGGCTGCAGAGTGGCCGAGCTGCTCCTGCAACATCGCTCTGGTGCTCTCCCAAATGTAGCTGTAGCTGTAAACATTTCTTCTACAAGAGAGAAGGGCAGTAGAGATGGAGGGACTACAGTTTCCCCATGTGTCTCTGCAGAAGAACCCATTAGGGCCTTTTATTATTCCTTCAGTTTAAAAGTTATTGTCACAAGTTCTTAAGATGTCAACAATGAAGAATTCCATTGTTCTCCTAATTAATTCGGCAATCTTAGTGAAATAATACAAGCTGCATTTGTAATTCCAAGCTCACCCCTCGACCACTGGAATCAACTAATTAAATAACAATCAGCACTATCGTTTGCATTTAGAAGATGGACTATTCCTTTTTATTGCTGCAATTAGGGAATGCACTCAATAATCAGAATGAAATACAAATTTACCCAAGAGCCCACTAAATTATGACCATTCATACTTCGCTTTCTTTTCATCCTCGCAAAAAGACACCAGTTTTTCCCCCTTCCCTGCTTCCTCACTCAGGGCACTCTGGAGACGTCAGGCAGGTTACCAGCTGCAGATGGCCCCGCAGTGCAGGCACCATCTTTTCTTCCTCCCAGTTAGGGTAACCTCTGTCTTTTTGATCAAGGTCCCTCATAATCATCTCAGACTGCATCCTTCACTGAATAAATCAGCATGGGGCTTGCAGACACACTCACTTGCTCTCCACCATGCCAGTGCAGCAAGAACAGGTGACCAAACTGGTGAAGAAACTTTATATTGAAATCGACATGACTTGAGCACAAATTTGAAGTTAACCTCATGCTTTAGCTCTGCCTTGGTGGGGATCTGAGGCGATTTCCCCCAGGACAGATGGAAGCTGTGGCAGTCAGAGCACTGGGACCAGCTCTGCTGGGCTCACAGAAACCAGTCTGGGATGGGAGTCTTCGATGCAATCACTCCAATAAAGGAAAGAGACACCCACTGCACAGTCACAGAGATAACTGGCAAGGACACAGCAGCAGGAGGAGGTGTGAAAATTAAATTGGATAAAAGGCAGGTGTTCGGGGAGGAGGGGAAGGCAGGAGAGGTAGAGTAAGGAACTAAATAGAACGGTACCAATATTGTACTGCTGTCAGGGGCACTTCAAAACATTTGCAAAATGCTCATCTCTGCTTCAAGGAGAAGAAATAGAAAGAGGTTTAAACTGCATAATTAACCCATCAGCAAGAGTGAAAGAAAAACTACAGCTTCACCCTGCTGCAGGGGCAGGGGTCAGGCAAGCCGCACGGCCAGGCGGGCAGAGGCACCTTCACCTGGGCTGGGGGGCCAGGGAGGCTTCAGAGCACAAGCTCAACAGCCACACTGCTCTGGCCAGCCCGTGGTCTGCTGCACCACGCTGCAGGTATCACCAAAGGCTTTTGATAGCTTCCCTGCGACCCTGAAATCTTGCAAAGCCAAATTTCCACCCAGCAAAGCACGGCTGTGATGTATGGAGCCATCAGCTTGGTCCCAGGTTGCCTGCAGAGCTGGGGTAGAGGGGAGGGAGCCATCCCATCTTGCCAGCAGCATCAGAAAGGGAGAGCAGGTCTCTGCTGCTGCCTGAGGCATAATCATTCCTCACATGAGGAGTATTTCAGATGAGGCAGCATCCGTGCTTCAGAAATAATGAACTGTGATTACACAGGATGGTGGCCAAAACACTTTATAGCTAGAGCTGGGGAGAATTTCTCAAATAGTTTTTGTCAAAAGAATGGCCTTCTTCCAAAAAATGATAATTCTTGCAATTCAGCCCCCTCACCAAGAAGTTTCCAATTTTTCCCCACAAGCCCCTCAAGTAACACACTCAGTTTCTATCTCCTTTATTAGGGGTTACTGGAGAAAAAAGCTCTTACCAAAGGGGGGGTGGGGAAGAATTAAAAAGGAGCAGAAGGGAAAAGAACCCATAAGAAGGAGGATTGTGACTTTTGTTTCTCATTTCCAAAACTGCAACTATTTCCCCGTGTGTATTTTTGCCAATTTGGAGCCTCCCCCAGCTCTCACGGGTTCACTCAAACCTACACAGAGCAGGAGGCAGATGGGCTAATTCGGGTTCCTCTGTGTCATGTGTGCTCTCCGGCTGGGTCAGCCCCAGGCTGAGGCCGAAGAGGTTCCCCTGCCCATGGGGATGAGACCTCAGGGTGATGGGGACATTTCCAGCACAACAAGCAGGAGAGCCCCTTCCAAGGAAAGTGCCAAGCACGGTCACTGTCAGCAGCTATCCCTGCCCTTTATTTGCACCCAAATTGACAGGGCAGCTGGAGACGGAGGGGGTGACAGCAGCAGGGACATGACCTGCGTTTGCCTCCTCTCCCCAGTGCAATTGCTCCCGTGACCTAGAAGGCAAGTGCCTCAGTTCAGAGGTGCAGCAGTACTTCTGGCCTGCTAATAGGAGCAGTTGATTGGACTATTTACATCATTTTACATATAAAATGTTACTGCTTTCCCCTCTGCTTCAATGGCTTGAAGAATTTTCCTATAACTGCCTAGAAGCTCTGTCCTCTGCCAGGACGCTGATGCCCAGCCTGGCCCTCCTTTACTTCTGAGCTACACTCCTCCACATTTGCACCCAGCAAAAGGTGTCAACGGACAGACTCAGGTTTATTCCAGATGCTGTCACTGACCTGCTACATCCTCCTTAGGATATTCCCATTCCTTTGTTATCTCTTCACTACTTGTAAAAGGTGCAAGAAAGAGCCCAGTGCTATGCATGGAGCAGCCCCCCAAGGGTGGTCTGTATGTACACTCGTGTCTCTGACCACTGCTTCCCTCCTCCAACCCAGTGCTCCCACCACTGCTCACCCTGCCCGTGCTCCAGGCACTCTGGAGCAGAGCCCAGGCAGAGGTACACTTCCTCCAGCTTCAACTCGTGACGGATCCACCAGGACTGAGGCAGTGCCACAAGCACAGGCTGCCTCCAGATCAGCCACGTCTGGCTTCTGCTTGAACACTGGCAGTTTTCGCTTTGGTTTGTGTCCCTTGTCATGCAGAAAGGCTCTGAGCCTACTGCTGCTCCCTGCTTGACAGCTCCAAGCTTCAGTAGATTTGAAAGAGCATCTATTAATTACTCAACCATAATGAACTTAAGCAGTTTGTAGCAGAGCTGTTATGTTCAAGTCAGGAATCTTTTATCCTGTGAATCGGTGACCTGAACATTTTGGCACAGAGCACAAAAATCCAAGGGTTGTAACGCTGGTACTGTGCTCCCAGCAATCCCTCTGCTTAGGAAAGACCCTTCAGATAAATGGGACTTTAACCTGTTCACATCAGCTTGCTTTTAACAGTAAAACTGCCCAGAAATGCCTGGAAGCTTTTCCCATAAGAGGAGAACAAGCAGCTAGTCTAACTGGAGACAAGCATCCACAGGATGCTGTTTGTTGTGGAGCTGGTTTTATAGCTAGCAGAACTGGAAGGGATTTCAAGAATGCTTCCTTCACCTGATGCTTATATGAAGTCTAGTGGCCCATGAGTTTGCTGGACCCCAGTTTCTAGAAGCCAAGACATCACCGTCAAAAATACTCCACAAGATTAGAGCGCTGGCATGCCCACTCCTAGATCTGGTCTCTGACCAACCCAGAAGATTTGGAACAAGTTGCAAGGAAAACCAGATTAACAAGTCCTGAAGGAGAATTGCATCTGATCTTTGCCATGTCCATCAGCAGAAATATTTCTATCTTTTAAAAATACCTAAACAAACCCTGACTGCATAATACTCGCTTGTCTCAGTTTTGATTCTCCCATTATCTCTGTGACTGCTGAATCTGAATGACTTTGAACTCAAGACTATCTTGTAGCAACCAGGTCTGCAGGCAGATGCTGCATTACATGAAAAAAGACACAATCATTGCTCCCATGGAGACTCAGCAACCAGTGCAGAGGACCACACTCCAGCAGAGGCAGAGCCTCCATCCATGAGAGCCCAGCCAAAACCCTCTGGCAGGACAAGAGGGGGATGCTAGTGCTACTCACCCTGCCCTGCTTCTGCCAAGGGTATGTAATCCCTGGCACATCAGCCCAACCACCTCCTCATTCCAAAGAGCACTTTCAACGAATGAAAGCAGAAGGAAAGAGAAACTCTCAACTTGTCTCCAAAATTACCGAAGACCAGACAATGTAGATCAGAATAAGGTTCTTCAGTCTTACAACGGGGCAGGGGAAAAAAATAATCCAAAACAAACCTTCAGTAATGATTCGAACTGTTGAACTGTTGCATCCAAACCCAGGAAGTCAGGATGCTTTGCTTTTTCCTCCTTCTTCCCCTCAGCAGAGAAAGGCAGGACTTTTATATCTTCCCTATTAAAAAAATTGAAAAAACAATCCTTTTCCAATGCACTGTCTTTAAAAAAATAATTATTCATTCTCAGGGGAAGGAAAGCAGAGTAGCTATACGGGGGGAAGAAAAAAAGGAAAACAGAAGCACAAACCATAGGAAAGGTGCTTCTGTCATCAATGTATTGAAAGCTCTAGTCACAATCCCAGAACACAGTCGCCTTGATTAGCCAAGCACGATTTCGGCAAGGTTCCCCCACTGCTGTTCCTTGTTTCCCTGACAGGGTTTGATCTGTCAAATGCTTTACATTCCCTTTGCCAGAGCGAGGGTGTTTCAGCCAGGCTGGGGTCGTTACAAATTCAGGAGGCACCACACATTGCTCCTTTCATTTTTCACTCACCCTCTCCCTAATAAATTTTGCCACACTAATACAACGCCAGTTTTCAGCAGCTTCTTTCCCCATATGCCCCCACTTATGCAGTTGGTACAACTTGTCCCAGTTCCTGCCTGCTAATTAAAGAAAAGCAAGAGTCTGTAGATAATGAGGGAGATGTTCTCCTTGGGTGCAGCACCAACATCTATGCAGCGCTTACCGTGCCTTTACTGTAACCCCCCTGCCATAAACCACATTATTCCAGCCTTAATTGAGGGCACACAATTACACTGCTCAAATCAAACAAATAAGAAAACAAACCCCCAAAGCCTAACCAATCCCTCCAGGCCTGGGGCAAGGTCCACCCCGTCTCCAGACGAGCAAGCCCAGCACCACAAACAGACCTACCACCACCAGTGGGTGGGAACTGGACTGGAGCTGCCAACCAGCTGCAAAAAGTTTTTGCTGGCTGTACTCGAAGGGACGCATTTGCAACAAGTGTCCTTCCCCGTGTCCACAATATTTCATCTGGAGGATGGATGTTCTGCTGATGTACGCTGAGCTTCCAGGGAAAATGAGCACCTCGCCTAACTTTTAACACATCTCCTGGGATGTGGACGCTGTAGGACAACATCCTCCAAGTCTTAGCAGATGGACTGACATCAGCACAGAGCCAATAACCTGCTACAAATCAACACCGGTACTTTGCCCTTCTCTAGGTCAGACTGATTGCACAGTGCAGCGCAGTCCAGAGGTGCCCATGCAAGCTCCTCATGAGCTGCTTGCCTACAGCCATGCCCCCCGCTTCCTACTTTACACACCTTTGGTATCACGTTGACAGGCCATCAACTGGGAGGCTACTGCCATAAGAAGCGACCAGCATTTCTTCAAGACAGAGAGAAAAACACCCCACACATAATAAAACCTGTGGAGCTCACTGCCACAAGAAACCAGCAAATGGCAAGAATTGAAAAGACTGACACGCTGCACAGGAAAGACCCGGATGGGTTAGCAGGTGTGAGAGCAACAGACGTCTTCCCTTGTTAACTAAACTCTACCAGGCAGGAGCAAATTAAGCTTTTTGATCACCCATGGCAGGCAACTTGACATAGATCGGACAGTCCCAGAGTATAGGGACCAATCTAAAAAACACATCGGCTGGATTTGGTACTGCAACAACCATCTTTTTTCAGTCCTCTCACACATCTGGTGAGAAACCACTTCTTTATGTGCACAAAGAGGGGATGTTCTGCACAGACAAAATGAAATACACACCCCAACGCAGCGCTATACTGAAATCCCGGCCTCGGTGCTCTCCCCTCTATCTTTTGGCTGTCCTCGCAGCCATCACCAGACACCTGCATCATACGCGGCTTCCAAGACTACTCATTTCTTAAAGTCTCATTTATTTTAGCTGCTTTCCTGAAAGTGAGGCCTGACTTGGGGCCCTTCTGCTGACACAAGGCCTTTAAAAAAAAAAAAAGTACCTTATTGTTGCTGTCGATGTTTACAAATTCTGCTGTATCCATCTGTCCAGTTAATTACTTTGTGCAGTAGACTGTTAGCTTCTTAAAAAAAAAAATTAAAAAAGGACCCAATTATCATTCTGGGCAGGTCCCTCAGTTCCAGAGAAGCAGCACATCCCCGGTGCCACAAACGCCTTTGTCACTGTCGTCAGCCGAGAAACGGGCAGAGAGAGAAGTGCTCTGCAAGACTTTGTTTATTGTGGTGGGACGAGGGCAGAATCTCCACCTCCCACTCATGGGGAGCCCTGTGTCTCAGTGACAGTTCCCAGTGTTGCCAGTGGGTCTCCCTGCTCTCACCTCTTCTGCAGCATCTCCCCATCTCCAGTCTCTCTGGCACTCTCACCTCCCCAAACCCTCATCTCCTTTCCACATCCCCTGGGGCTTGGCCACCTCTGGACACGTGGCAGGGGGCAAGGGACTCGGTGGCCCTGACTGGGATGTGGCCGTGCCCGCTGCTCCCTCTCGGCGCGGTGCCTCCTCCCCTCCTCCCCACCGCAGGCACTAACCAGTAAGTGAGCGAACGGACGGCGGTGTCGTTCAGCAGAATGAGGGCAGGAGGGTTTTGCTCTGGCTCAGCTTCAATGAGAGCATTTTTCCTGGAACAAGGGGCTGAATTCATCTGCTTGGTGCTGTCTGATCACGGTTTGTTGCCAGAGTAACAGAGGCGCTGGAGCTGCCAGGGCCACACTTCAGGGGAAGGAAGGGGCTGCTGCCTGGCACTCTGCTTGCCACCACCCTGCAGAGGGTCAGGAACATGGGTAAGGGGTCCCCTGGTCCCTTTGTGGGGTCAACTCAGCCCTGAGAGCTCCCACTGAGCAGGAAAGGGGAGAGTTCCCTGGAGATACAAAGTCAGCTCCTGGCATCTGCTGGACCAGCCACTCCGTCCCCCTGTGACCTGGGGATACCACGCTGCCACTTGACCAGTCCCTGCTCCAAGCCCACCCTTGGGACCCAGCCAGAGCTTTGCATCTCAGACCAGAGGCTCTGGCCTGACCAAATCACCTATCTACCCCTTGCTGCAGTCCCGGAGATTATAACTCTGGTTTTCCAAAGATTTTCCCCCATTGGAGGGCCTGGATGCACAACTGAACACGATGGCAGTAAGGCCGCCTGACAGGTTAACGCGTCAGCTATCTCTCTGAGAATGTACTTCAGTCGGAAATAAAACGCAACGATATCTTCTGCTTTATATAGCAAAACCTGGCCTTAGGGATCCAGCAGACCAGCAAAGGCTGAACAGAAGTGGTTTTCTTAGACAAGGAGGACATAATTTGTGCTTTGTACATTGAGAGTGCTAAGACAGGGAATGCAGTCTCTCCAGATCAAATAAAACACCCTGTGATTTTCCTTTTAAAGGGAGGACAAGCCAGAAGTTGCCCCAGCACACATCTGATCCTTAAGCTCTGCAGTATACTCCAGCACTTACCAGATCACCAGGTGACCCGTGCATTTCTCTCCCTCTCCCCAGGCTTACATATTTGTAAATTGTTTTTTTCATCTGTAACCCACCATTCAACTCACTCCACCGTCTATCTTTGTAGAGGTTCTGTAGATTAAAAGACAGGGAAAGGACACAAATAAATGCCCCTCGGTCTTCTCAGCACTACAAAGACGAGGAAAAACACTAAGTCAAATAACTACAGCCACAAGCAGGCTCAGCATTGCAAGGCAAGAGCCTGCAGTTATCCCACACATGCAAATGAAGACCACAGCCGTGCCATACCAGGGCTCTTAGACTTCTCTGAATATGAACGAGCTCTGTCTCTCTGCTGATTCCCTCTCACTGTCTCTCTGAAGTCAGGAGACCCAGCCAACCCTGCCACGCACACTGCCTTGCTCCCTTGCTGCCTGTTTTGCAATTTTAATTTCTCACCTTCCTAAACAGCAAAAGATTTATCATGCTCTAGTCAGAAACACTTAATTTTCCAAATGTATTTTTTCTCCTTCCAAGGCCCTGAAAGTCTCGAGGTATAACGTTTTCATAGAACACCCATTCCAATCTGCAGAAAACCTGCCTGAAGAAAAGCACTGTACAGCACGAGGAGCAGAATCGCTCCCAGCATGTAAAAGGAGGGGTGCAGAGGTGCTGATACAGTGCAAAACCAGATTATTACTGTAAAGTCCGGTCCTGCTTCTGTTCCCAGGAATGTGAGGTACAAGTCAAGATCTCTTCCACTTCATCACCACTGTCTCCATCATCCATGGACTGTAGAAGAACATATCTCAAAGTCCCTGACATGGATGCCTCTACTTGTTGCTTAAAGTTTGGCCTGTGTTCCAGAAGTTAATATGGGCTTGATGGGGCTCTGAGCAACCTACCCTAGGTAGAGATGTTCCTACTTGTGCAGGGAGGTTGGACCAGATGAGCTCTAGAGCTCCCTTCCAGCCTAAAGCATTCTCTGATTCTATGACTCGCCCGAGGTCTCTGGCAGAGCTATGAATTAAACTTGTTTGTAGTAGCCCAGGGCTGCTGTTCTTGTATTACCATCAATACCTGGCACAGACTCTCCAGTGGTCAGAGGGCTAAAAATAAGGTACTAAGAGTGATCAAGGCAACCCCAAATCACCTGCCTCCAGGGGTCTCATGCCCCAGAGCCGGAGCGGCCAAGCAGAGGTTAAGCCCAGGGAGAAAGGCACCCGCTGCCCTGCCCACCACTGAGGCAGTGCAGGCTGCTGTGACACTGATGAAGGAACTGTGGGAAACAGGGAGTAAATGAAGAGCTCTGTTAGTCCCCTCGTCTATCCAACAAGCTCAATCCTTCCAAGCCATTTGTCTAATCTGTTCTTTAAAATCTCCAGTGACAGATACTCTGCAAACTCCCTTAGCAATCTATTTTAGTGCTTCACTATTTTTACTGTTCAACAACGTTTCCTGATGTCCAGCCTCAATTTTTCTTGCTGCAATTTATGCTGTTGAGAAGAGTTCATTCCCTTTCTTTGAGATTGTTTCTCTTTGATTCCTGTGGGTATGTGTTCAGCGCCGAGATGGCCGCAGGTTTCCATACTTTAATAAATCAAACATTACAGAACAGAATTGATGGGCCATCTTATTTGAACTGCCCTCCGCAAGCCCGGCTCAGAAATTTGCTGTCATTGTATCACCATCCAAGCCCATGCATATGGCACAGCTAAAGCAACAGCACAAATGGGAGCTCTGTGTATTAAGCTCAGACAGGCAACCAAAATTGAAACCCTTCGAGACGGCCACTCTCTAAAGGCACTGGCCTGATTTTCCCTTATGCACCAACCACAGAGAAGGCAGACCCCGGTACTCAGATCCGGACACCCAAAGAATCAGCTTCTGTTTCAGACAAGCTGATTACCTTCAGAGATGAAACGGTCGAGGGGTTATTTTTGTGCCTAAACTGTGGATGCTGGAGTTCAGTCTTAAGCTCCCAACTTTGAAGCATTGGCTTGTGGCCTTGGGAAAGCAGAAGTAGAGGGAAGTGGGGCTGTGCCAGATAGCTGGGACCTAGCAACCGCCCACCAGGGCCGAGGCAACACAAGCTAGCTTTTAAACAAAGCAATAGGTGGAAAAAAAAAACCAACCCACCTCAGAGCACGTTGGGAAGCAAATGAAAGAGAAGCAAACTCACCGAGTAACCACAAGGCAAATGAGCCAGGCACCGACTCACACCTGATGCTGAAGCAGAGCTGCTGAGCAGCATCTCTGCTCCTGACTCCTCCCTACGCACAGAGATTCTCCTTGTTGATCCAGCTCTATGCCCCTTCCTTCTTCGCACACTCAGCTCTCAAAGGGATGAGACTCCACTGACCTGGGCTATACTCCAGCCCCACGGCCGGAGCCGAATTCGACACTTTAGTGTTGTCCTGCACAGAGCCCGGCTTCTTCCTGCCATCCTTCCTATTTCACCACTGCTTGTTTGCAGCAGCCTCCCAGCAACCACCCCTGTCCCACGCTTTAAGGACAGTGAGGACACCCACCAGCTCCCTGCAGCAGAGACCAAGCACCATTCTTTTGGACATTATCTACTACTCCTAAAACTGTCAGTCCTGCCTTTTCCTGCCTGGCTTTCATACGCCCAGCACTGCAAGGACCACGGGACTCAAGAGCTTATCTTTGTAGACAGAAGGCAAAAGAAAACAGGGCAGCAAACTGTCCTCCCCATTTTCTGTGCTGAAGGTTTGCTTTCACACACGTACACTAAACGCCCCACCAATAACCGCTTGACTGCAGATAGCTAGAATCCAGAGAGATTCCTCCATTATATTACTTCACTCCTCTTCTTCATTCTTTCAGACTACTTAATAATGTTGTTACACCCTTTGTGTTGCTTCTTTATCTCTCTTAAGTTTGTGCAGCCTTCTTTTTCCTTCTTGCAGGCACTTTGCCTAAGAAGGATGGGACAGCAGGTCCTAACTAATCACCTGAGACATTAACAACTGCATATGCGATTATTTGCAAGCCCTGTTTCCCTGAAGAATTCCATCCTGTGCCTCTGCGGGCTGTATCCATTTGTTCCCTGCCTTTTGCTCCCAGATCCCATAAAGAACTTCTCCCTGTCATCATTAGGGCTGGTGCCTTTTCGTATTCCCTGACTAACTGCTCCTGGTGGCTCCATCTGACTCCTTTTAATATAATACCACGTGACTTCGTTTCAGTTGAAAAATAACAATACCCCAAATAGAAAACAATTCTGAGCTCTCTTGGACAGGAGTGGATATAAAGCATGGAAACACACACGCACAAAAGGACATCTCATTCTGCTGGACCAGACAGGTAGTGCAGACACACCAATCAAGCCACACTTACATGCTCCCCGTTGTTTCAATTAAGTAGAAACATCTACACCTAGGAGGAAAAAAAAAAGAGCCAACACATACACAGCAGCTGGCTTCATATTTCTCATCCACAGAAAGCCATTTCCCCAATAATTAGAGGTTTTAGATGCTCTAACAAAGCTAACACAAGTTCCACCCCCAGGGCAAAGTTCAGTAACAGAATCTGGAAAAAAAAAAAAAAAAGGAAACAAAAAATGTGCAATGTATTAAAAGTCCAAAGCACTGGGAACATCCGAGTACACAAGACAACAGCTTACTTATATTTTTAAAAAGTCATCTCAATCTGTTTTCCATTGGCTTTTTTTTTTTTTTTTTTAAGGATAGGAAGCATATTTGAAATTTTTAACAGAAATTAAGTAATGGCTGCTTGCCCAAAGCTACCTGTTTCCACAGCCCCAATTATTTGCAATTAAGGGTGACATGGGGTCATATACAGATCCAAATTTGCAGAGAGAAAACATCCATTATGAATATACATAACAATATTCATAAATAATCATATTCATAAAAAGTAAAAAGTATGGCACCAACTCAGCAACGAAGCAGCAACAGCTCAACTGGCCCCGGTGCAGGCGTAGGTTCCCCCATTTGGCCTTGCCAAAATGTTCAAGGCCAGTGCTCGTGACCGTGGCCATTGCTAAACAGAAAACACCAGCAGAGTTTGGATTCAGTGATCCCAAACGGGCAGGGAGAACGTGTAGTGACACCAAAGACATCCCAGTGGCAATAGCTTGGGAGATAATGACCCTGACGGCAAAGCCAGGCCAGTTGCTGACAGGTTCAACGCTTCAGATTTTCACTTGAACAAAAGTTCATCCCTTTACCAAGCAAGAAACTAATTTCTTCACCAGATTGGAGCTCTTCATTAACACTCCAGTCATGGAACTAAAAATGAGCTAGAAACCTTATTGTCACTGCTCCGGGAAAAAGTGGCACATGTTCTCAGCCCCTGCCATCCATCAGGACTCCAAACGGTCCCATAAAGCAGAGCTCTCGCTCGGTCAGGAACTCCCAGGACACAGCACAGTGATGGTAGGTGTCCAGGGGGTGCACAGAGAGACCAGCCCCCAGCGTGCCACATCCACGCTGGAGACACCCAGCACTTCTGAATCATCCCCTCCCGGCTGGGTGTGTGAGGAGGAAAGAGTCACAACTTCTCAGCTTGCAGCTTCCCAGTGAAAGCACCAACTCTTCGGGATCGATTTTTGGTGGTGAGAAAGGGGAGGGGAGGAAAAAAAAAAAAAGCCCCTGTTAACCCAGCTTGAGTCTCCACTCCATAAAAGGGCTGCAGCAAAACTCTTCATTAGTCATGGCTGGCAACCTTGAAAGGCATAAAAGGAACCAATGACTAATGCAACACTATAAAAACATAACAACCTCAATAATGGGAAAATCAAAACCCAGCACAAAACCTCCACGTAAACAAAGCTACGGAAAGAGGAGCACTTGAGCCAAGGTACGTAGCTCAAAATTCCATCTGTATAACTGCATTTTGAGCATTTCATCTGAAGTGTTGCTCTACACACCAGCTTGGAAACGGTGGGTTTCTAGCCCTGACATATGCACAAAAGCATCGATACAACCATCATCTCCATCGTCTTGGGAATCCCTTCTAAACATTGCCATTCCAAGAAGCAGGTGAGGGGTAGTGGCTCTATCTAGCATATGTGACAGCTTTAAAAGCTGCATTTATGCAAGTAAATGGAGCATATCAGCCGCGCTGTATTAACACCAGCGTCTGCAAATGGGACTCAGATATTTTTTGTTGCTGTGACTGGAAATTTGCTCAACGTACACTCAAGGAGAAAACTGCTTCGAGTTGTACTTTCAGAACAGCATTTCCACCTCCTGTAGCATCAATCCATTTTAATTTGCCACATTCCAGGAGCGCAGTCCACGCTTTGCACGCAGAGAGAAGCGAGGAGGGGCTTTCCAGTATGGCTCTCCCCACCAAACAACCAGCAAGTCCACCAGCACAACTCAAACTGCTGTGATTCGCAGCAGGATGAACCCTGCAGACGATTGCTAGCAATGCACCAATTCCATCAATTACCTCAGCTATGGGCTGTAAAGAGCTTGAAGCCAAAGCTGATATGTCATTCAACTCATGATTTCTGACATATTGCTAAAAGCCCCAGATCCTCAGTTTAAGAGTTTGCACCTTCATTTTAACAGGCTGATGGTAAACAAGTTTCTGGTTCTTTGTGGCCCTGAAGAAAAGTTTACGGCTGCACGTTGCCAAAAGCTGAACTGGGGAAGTAAATAATAAAAATAAAATACTAAAAAAAGACGGCACTGCTTTCCTTGAAGCATTAACCTCCCTGCCACAGGTTTCTTTCCAGTCTTGCCAAGCTCTCCGCGCACACACGCTGCCTTCCCATGTTAGGGCCAACTCAGCCCACTGGAGCCCAGTGGGGGTCCAGCCCTGGCACAGCCCAGCCCATCCCACCTTCCTGCCACGGCACTTTCCAAAATGAGGTGGAGGTCAGGACATAACCAGTGGGGAGGAGATGGGCACCCGCGTACAGCCTGGACAGGAAAGGTGAAAAGGGCTGAATTCATTGCTCGTTTCTAAGCTGATTTACTTTTTTGGGGCCTTTTTTGGGAAGCGGCAGCACATTCTGCAGTCCAGGTAATCTCATACAAGGAGCCATTCTCTGAGGACACCAACCAACGTTTGTGCTCACCAAGCTCATGGTCGTGCAACAATGAAAGACAGTGATGCAAGTGCTCCACCTGAGCAGTAACTTTGCATCATTTTCCAGCACCTCTCCCTACCCTGCAGCCTCTGGAGGAAGACCTTGAAGAGGGAGCCCAAAGTTTGGTGCAATGGAAGGAGAAGCTGAAGAAACATCACTGTGAGGAAGGATTTAGGTGCCCACTGTCCTCTAAAGAGTCCCCTTTCCTTGCTTGTGTCTGCAGAACAGTTGAAGGAAGATGCCAGCAGGATGCACAGAGCTTCTTCCTATAGCACTGCTCTCAGACACGCTGCAAAGCTCTGCAAGCCCTGACACATGGCAAGGGGGAAAGCACCCCAACTTTGAAGCTGGAGAGGGAGGGAGAGCCACCAAGAAGGACACGGGGACTCTGAGGACCACCTAGCAGCAAACCAACCATCCTTAGCTCAAAGCCTATGACAAAGTCCCCAGTGGCCCAGGGTAGCCAGAGCCATCACTGCTATTAATACTGACATGAACCATGCTGCATGAAGCAGCAGAGAGGCTGACCAGGTAATCCCCAGTCCCTCTTAGATTTTGTCTGCAAGGCTATACTCATGAAATTAAAGGAGGCTAAGGCAAATAAAGTATTTGAGGGAAGTTTTTCTTCCCCATGAGAGCTTTTCCATACAACTTAATTGACTCTAACGTACACATATTAACACAACACCTTTAGTAAGTCGTTTTCCTATTCCTGAATGCCACCTGTAGATAGCTCTTAACTTGTGCTGTCCTCCCAACTTTCTAATAGCTGGAATAAACGCTGTAGGATTTTCCTCTTGACAGGATAATATACCTAGAGACTTAAGAGCTATAGAGTGAGTTCTTATACAACGTGGTAATTGACTCAGTCTCCAAAGGATAAACATGTCAAGATACAAAATCCATTTTTTTCTTACCAATGCAATGAAGATGTGATTGAAAATGTCGTGTTCTGGATGTATGAGCAATATTCTCATAACTCATCATCTAAAATAAATTGTTCTATCATTTGTACTAGTTAGAAGATATTCCGAGTCAGACAAGCTGAAAGCAGGAGTTTAAACATACCCAGCATGGCAGAAAGAATATTAATTTCCACCCCTCTCCCCCTTATAAATGTTAAATCACAGCTTCTCACCTAGGGTTAATTAGCCTCTCCAAAGTGCTCGAGTCCACCATGCACAGAGCAGAAAGATCTTAAAGACCTGCCCATGGCTTCAGGAAAGCCCACTACAAATCTTAGAGATTTCCTGCAAAATCTGGCAGAGAAGCAATAATTGAATATGCAAAGCTGCACCATGTTATGCCACGAGTCTCATTCTTTGGGAAAAAATGCAATTACTTCTGACACGTTGGATCACACAGTGGATAGAGAAGAGCAGCATCATTTAGTGCAGGGGATTACTGGAATGTGCTGCCAGCTCCTCGTCTTCTGTTACAGAAGTACTCAGAGGACTCAAGGACTCGTGGATCCGGATGCTACGTCAAACTCTCCCTCTCCTGCTCTCTCGCCTGCTGCATCTGCCTGGCCCCGCTGCCAACGTGCTGTGCCAGGGCTCAGCCAAGCTCCTGCACCAGCCCTTGCCTTCACTCACCAGCGCGCGTATCCCGCACGGGAATCTGCCCACACCCGCACACTCACAACCTCCCCAGGGAGCCTGAGGAGCTTCACAGGGAGCCTGAGAGGCTTCACTGACGTGCTGGAAAAGTCTCTGGTGAAAAGCATGCCGTGAACACGCACATGGTCTCATTGCTATGTACCCATCACCCTGAAGGACTCGTCCACGACTACCTGACCGTGGAGCCATTCACACGAAAGATGCCTTAGGGGAGCTCGGTTCTCGTTTTTCTTTTCCCTCCCTCTTCCACAAAACACTATCTGCTTCCATAATTGAACCTTCAGCAACGAAGAACCTCTAATGAATGAAGCAATTTCTGGAGAAATTTGGACCCTAAATCCATGCAGACAACAGCTCTTGAACTGAGTTCAAATGCATCCCCTGCTTAAATGTCTGTCTCAGGCTACTTAAAAGCCCTAATGTATTAGGTGCATTAAAGCTACTTGGGAGTGAACGAGGATGACATGCGGGTTGAGATCACTCCAAAGAGGAGGAGATGATGCTAATTATACCACTGGTAAAACAGAACCCCTGGGGGAAAAAATACGAACGGCCAAGAGAGCTAACTGGTGCAAGAGCAGCTATGCTCTATAATCCGTGGTAGGTCACTCTACTGAAAGAAAAGTAACAGATTACATCAAGGTAGTGACAGACAATCAATGAACACTCAATTAACAGTTACAATGTTACTAACTTAAGCAAAATGTGTTTTTGCAAATGGTAATCTCTCCCTTGTCCTGATACAACCCTAATTTAATTTTCTTCCGTGCACCAAACGTTGAAAGAAAAAAAAATGTGCATGTCACTGTCTGAAAGGAAATACCCTTCGATTCTGCAAAGAGATGAGTCAAAGGGGTGGAAGGAGAGAAGACAAGGCTGCAGGATGACCACCTGGCAAGACCTTCCATCTAGAAGGGGAAGGCAGCACAGTCCTGCAAGAGGACACCGGCTCGAGAGCCTGGAGATGCAGACTCATCAGCCTCCCTGCCCCAAAAGAAAAAAAAAGGAAACAGAAAAAGAGAAGAGATTCATGATATAACTGAAAGGTTTGAAGGACAATAACGACCATTTTGAGAATCTTGTTTTACTCGTTATTGATTCATTCTGGGTTTGCCCGCACCGAGCCTCCACAGCCTGCAGTTGACCTAAAGGAACTCCACAAGATGTATTATTTCAATTTTAAACCAGCAAATGTACCAAGACCTGGGTTATTTGCTCTTCTGCTTAAATATAAAGCTGTACAAAAATAAAACATGCCTTTTCTCATCTGAATTTATCTAGCTTGAGCATCCAGCCACAGAACCATGTCCTGCCTTCGTACCTTTGGCTAGCAAAAGTCTCTTCCCCGGTTAAGTACTTACAGACAATAATCACATCAACCCTTAGCCTTCTCTTTGTTAAAAGAAACAGATTGAGCTTCAGTCTCTCTCTCCAGCATGCTTTACAAACCTCACATCATCCTTGTAGCTCTTCTCTTATCTCTCGCCAGTTTGCCAACATCATTTTTAAGGTATAGATACCATGACTGCACAGAATGCTCTTCCTACATGTATTCATTATTTCTTTGCTTAGACAGCCAAAGATAGCATTAACGCTCCTGAGAATTCAGCACACAGCACAAGACCAGCTAGTTATTGATAAGATAATGAAAATTAAGCTCCGGCTTCTCACCTTGACTCCCAAGGGGTCCCTGTCTCCAAGTGTGGGTTTTACTCCCCGCTCTCGTTGATGTGGATTAGTAAATCATCGCGTGCCGGCCGTGCCGCAAGAGCCGCCTCTGCGTTTACCCGTCTTCCGCTGTAAATGCGAGATGATAACTCGCCTAAACCCCACGCCCTTTCTCAAACCCCTACATCTGTCACAGTAGGGGAGCGCAGGTTACCTTGGCTCAGATGCCGCGGGCCGTCGGTTACGCTGCAGCCATCCCAAAAGCAGAGCCATCCACCAGTGACCTCGCCCGCTGTCAGGATCCCAGGCAGAACCAGGGCGCTCATTGCCCGCGCACAGCCGCAGGTCCCAAGCTGGGCTTTGTGCTACTGCAGTAAAGCCAGCTCCCAGGAGCCAAACAAGCCCCATCAGTCAAAGCCAAGCAGTGCCAGTGTGTCTGTGCTCCAGGCTCCTGCCAGAATAAATCTACCACACGAGGACTACAGCATTTTGCACCCCTTCCAACAGGACTCTCCCTGCGACACAGCTCTGGTTCAGACGTAGCTCCAGATATACCTCAGATCCTCCTTCTGGAGACATGCTCCTGCTCCTCTGACACCCATGGGACAGGGAGCCGGTGCCTTGGAGAGCCAGCAAAGCCCCTCTCCCCACGAGGCGCGTTTTGGGCAGCGCTGCCAGCACGGTGCAGACTCGGGCCACAGCACCGGCATCTGATGCCAGATGGAAATTGCAAACTCATCCAGCGTTTGAAGGGATCTGGACCCAGGGATTTGCCTTGAGAAGCTTTCTTTCTCCCTAACCCCAGCCTTACCAGTTGGAAGCTAATACATCTGGATTTTTCACCAACAGTCAGAAAAAGATTTGTCATAGAAAATGTGCAAGCACTGACATCTTAAGACAAAAAAGATGCAGATTTCTCAACTGTTCATAGCACATTATGGAAATACATTCTTAGGGACTATTAAATATGGGGATTATTGACTAGATGAGCAGCAGCTCAATGGACTAGCTTGCAAATATGTCTTTAGACAATTCTTAAAATGCAGATTAATTATCTAACAGACCAGAACATTTTTTTTTCCTACAGACTTTCTAATGATCTGTTGCATAAACAAACATCAAGACAGTTTTGTTTGCATTTGAGTCGACTGTGATGTTCTTCAATAACTAAATAGTGACGGAGGAGACTTAAATCTTATTTAACACTCAGCAGGAACAGAACAAAAGGCATGTCAGTCCAAATCACCAACAGAGAAGTCTCCTTAAAGATCCTTGGGAAGTCCAACCACCGTGACACCAAAATGCCCTGTTTCCTTCAGCTATACCATATACCATCTTCACCAAGCCTCAGATATGCCATCTAGCATTAAATTCTTTCCGTGTTTATGCCCCTGGGTTTCATTAAAGAGACTACAATGCAGATATCCAACATTTGACAACTAACATTCCTTCCAACTCATTTTTAAAGATATATTACACTACAGAAATATTGGTCTGCAGACTCGGGAAAACATCACCACTGCCCAGCCATGCTGGAGCTACATTCAGAAGATCTGTAGAGAATGAGAAGATTGAAGCTGGGGAAGCATTCCACGGAGCTCTGCTGCTGCCCTCACCCACTAATTCCTGGGCGACGACTTGAACACTTAAGTTAGAATTTAAAAATCCCATCTTGATTTTGAATTTGTCATTGCTACAAGATTGAGCAGAGTGGTCATTTGCTCAGTAAGGGTAATTAATTAACATGCTCTTTGCAGGCTGTGCTTTCAGCATCCAGCTCCCCAGTTTCTCTATGCCTTTTCTGATAGGTTAAAATGGGTATCAAAACCAATGCAAAGCAAGTGTGAAACATTATTATTCCACCTTCACACCCACTTTCCCTTGGTGTGAACAATAATGCAAACTGCAAGACAGTGATGAATTGGACCTGGAGAAGACCAGATGCTCTGTGAACAGTAGCACAGTCTCTGCCCCAAACATTTTTCAGTCTAAAAGAGATGTGATAACCCGCTTTCAAAGCTGTCCACGCACACATACAATCTTTTAGCACCAGATGTTACCAGATCACACACAAGGTGGAGCAAAACTGGGAAATAAGCAGAGACCAAACGAGTAAACAGAAAGGGCAAACAGTAAGTGTGAGGAGTAATTTTGATCAACCTTTTTTGGATGAAAAAAAAGCCATTTTGTCACGTAACAGTTTGCAGATCAGCACTGGTTTCAGCGAACTGCACACGACCAGCACTAGAATCTTTGCAGCCAGGCTCTGCCCATGGTGTGGTTACCTCCCAGCCTTGCCACTTCACCCAAGATGAGCCACATTAAGAGCAACTCTGTCAGACACAGCAATTTGCTTCCTCATCACTGTCTACAAAGGGAAGGCATAGGGCTGATGCCCACCATGAATCCCACTACAGACTCCCTGACGACCAGCACCGGACTGCCTCTGAGCAGGGCAAGAGAGCCACCAATAAAACCCCTCAGCATCAGAATGCAATGCAAAATTCTTCAGAAAAATATCAGCATCCATCATGGAATCAAAAATTCTCTGATTTTCAGGGAAGAAAAAAAAAAAAAAAAAAAAAGAATTTTAAAGTAAGCTAAAGCTGAACAAAATGTTGCAGGGACTTTTAACAATCCATCCCCTCCCGATCAGGCCCAGACTATCTTTGATATCAGATTCAGATGTCCGTGTAGGAAGGGGACAGGATGAGTGTGCAGAGCCACAACCACGTAGAAAGAGCTGATGTTCTGCGGAGGCAGCTGAGGTGCAACCACCCAGTTCTCCAGTCTGCAATGGTCATGACCTAAACCACTTCAGCTAGAGCCACGGGCAGGACCCACAGTGGAGGGTCCTCTCCAAACCAACGCTCCTCTGCACAGAAAGGGCTGTTCACCACCAGTCTCCCTCCCCCCACACACCATGACAGCCACAGAGAGGAAAAACCTGCTTTTTTAAAAATAGCAAAATCTTTAAGGAGCTGAGCACATGCCTGTGTGGGTGGGAAATTAGTATTATTATTACTTTGTGCTCACAGGGTCTAAGACCTCAGATGACTTGTTTGTGCCCAGAATGAATTTTTGCAGACTCATTATAAACCCTTGCAAAGCAGGGTTTATAAGGTCACAGCAGAATTTCCATTAACTGTGGCCTGGCTGGGGATTGCCAGTGTGATCTATTTCTCTCATTTATGCATATGCAGTAAGGCCAGACGAAACTCTTTTGCTTTATTTCCACATCATCATGCTGATGCTGAGCTAACCAAATAAACAAACCAAAAAGCGAGTGGGGAAGGGAGAGAGGAGCAGGGAGGCTAAGGAAAAGATGTATCCTTGGCTCGCTCCCTCATGAAGGATGCAAATAAATTCTACAGACTTCGAAGCCAGAAGATCTCAGCAGAGATGAAAATCCCCCCGTGCTGGATGGCTCACCGGGTGCTCAGCTGAGACACCGCTCAGGTACTGAGTTATGCAGCCGCTTCCCCGCAGAAGATGGTCAGAATAAATAGTTACCCTGCCACCTGAGACGTGGCTCGGGGATTTGCGATGAAGCAGGAACTCCAACCCTCTGGGCTCTCTAACATCCCTCCCACCACTGACACCACAATCTCTTCAAAAACTGCACTCCAGGCACACGAACAGTAACACTCCCCTTCAAACAGTGCAAACATTTCCCAAGTCTCTGCGGATCTGGGTAGGAAATCACCCATGTAGATGGACATCTTATATCTTGGCTCCTTCTTCCCTGATAAATCAGTCACATGGTACCTGTCTCCTTGGAAAATCCAGGGAAAGGTCCCACACCACTCAAGGAGGAGCACACCAGGACTCAGCAAAGTTCCCCGGGATTCATTTAAAGCCAGCCGGTCCAGCTGGATGCCACCCCAGTCTGGATACCCACAGCCTCTGCTCCAGCACCTCCAGCAGCAACAATTCCCTGACCCGACGTTGAGAGGCTTTGGGAAGAGCTGTCACTGCTATGTCACCACAGACACTGCTCTCCATGGAGGCCCCGGACCACACCGTGCCTGAGACAGTCTGCCAGGTCAGGGCATCTCCTGGGGCTCCCCTTCACCAGCAGCTTGCTCCCACAGCCCCAAGGCCCTGGCAGCTGTGCACACAAACCACACGTACCGCTCCACGCCCCTGCACGTCCTCCTGGTGGAATCCCCCAGAGCACCCTGGCTACATCATTAGGGAAAGATTTGCTCCAGTTTTTGCTTTTTCACTTGCTTGTAACGCTCAAGTCCGAGCTACAGCCTGACTGGTGCTACACTGGCTGAACAGCAGCCTTGTCTCTTAATTCTTCCAAATGCTTCGCAGCAAAAGCAAACCCTTTCTGTTGGCACGCTTGCTCTAACACAGCTCTGATCCATTTCCACCTCCAAATCATTAAAGATAATAAATAAGCCTAGCCTCAGTGTGAAGAACCTTCACATAATCACCTATCTACGCTCCGATCAGAACTCCTCCATTATACTTCTATTTTCTACAGCTTAACTAGGAAAGCCAGCACCAAAGTCTGGCCCTTACCCTACAGCTATTTATTGCCCACATTCCGCTATTTATTTCCTAAAATAGTCTCTTTTGGATGGATCTAATGGAAAATCCAAATAAATTAGGTCCACTGGTACATTTTCAGTTCCCATCTTACCATTCTTCCAAACTGCAAGCCGGATTAGGAAGGTAAGCTGACCTACTGTGCACCCATCCTCTTCATATAAGCTGTGGTGATTTGACCCCCAAGGTTAGACCCATCCAAATATCTGAGTGATAATTAGGCCCTCCCAGCTGGAACAGAACAGAAGCAAAACTCACTTGCCCAGTGTCGTAGCTTGTCCTTAGGTTTGATTTCTGTAAAGGCATCGTGTGGCAAAACTCCTCCTGCTGTATCTGGCAGCTCCCTTTGCTTGAGTTCCTGCCTTCGTAACTTCCCAGCAAGGAGGAAGAGTCATCCCTTTCATATTGACACCTGCTGTTGTTTCACACTTTATTTACTTCAGGGCCCTTGGATGAACCATCCCCAGTCCTACTGATTTACAACACCCAGGTTTCTTCCTTTGGTCCATTACTTCCTCTTCGAACGGTTCAATCACTGCTAATTTACTGTAAATGGAGATTTCCTCAACGTCCTGGTGCGAGGAAATGACTCCATTTTTCCCCCAGCCAACTTTTTTCTCTGCCACTGCTCTTCATACCTTCTGGGGCTCACCAACTACTGTTGCCCCTGGAGATCTTTCAGCATCCCGCAGTTGCTTACACGTTGGATACCACCACCCAAGCAGTGCTGCTAAGCCATGCTGCAGCCAGGAGCACCAGGAGACTCTTCCCAGCCCAACAAGGTCTCCCACAGAAGCAGAGCAATGAGCAATCAAAGCAGAGGACAACACTGCAGCTGACAGGTCCACGTCCAGCTCCTCTCCTTTGCCATAGTCATAGAGAGAAGCCGGTGTCCAGAGCGCTGTGCAAATCACAACTAAGCCTCCTTTCACAGCTCCCTTGTAAGGCACCTGCTGAAAAGTACCTGAGGAGTCCCATGCTCCCTTCTTTATTTACATTAGCTCCTCTTGAAACTAGTTGAGCATTTTAAGGTACGGGAAACATTTCTGGGTTTACTGCCTTGATAGCTTTTGAACTGCTTGAAGCTTGGCTGCTCTGCTCTACCCACCATCAGCTCCTCACTCTTGACCAACGTGGAAAGGACCTTGCCCACGCTGGTCCTCGCTACATTTTCCTCCACCCTCACTAAAAGTAACTGCCACAGCCACCCCCATCTACAGCAGCACAGTAAATCTTCCGGTAGCATCAGAACAAACACCATGAAAAGCACTGTTATAGTAACACCACAGATTATCCTTCCAAGCCCTGTCCCACACATCAGGTGAAAAGTCATCACAGGGATCCTTAAAACTGCTCCAATACCTCTGCACAGCTTTTACAACTCGGTTAATCTTTCCGAGTCCTTCATGTTTCTTGTCAGAGAACCCACAACAGTGCTAACAGTTCTCCTCAGAGGGTACAGCCAGACAAGCTGGAGTTTGTAGTCTCCGGCACACAGGCACAACTCAAACCATTTTCAAAGAAAACAAAGTTTCTTGGACAAGTGAGCTCTCCTCTATCTGTAGGACCCAGCAATGCCTGATTCTAAGCATGCATCTGCTCCTTCCCAGCTCTTTATCACTTGTGTCACCCCACACTCATCCTCTCCCCTGCTTTTCCCTCCTTCCTCTTCCTCCATTGACATGAAAGCCCATCCTTCCACCCCCCCCAGGCAGGCACTGGTTCCCCATGCAAACGTCACCCGCTCCGCAGACACAACCAGCTTCTCTTCCAGCCAAAGGGGCCTGAGGCCTTGCCTTGGTCTCCTCCAGCCCTGTCACACATGCAAAACCAGCTGCTTCTCCCAGAGAAAGAGGAATCTAAACCAACATGGTCCAAGCAGCTGTTCTGGCAGACAGCAGAGATGCTACGTTGCAGTCAGATGTTTTCCCATCAGAACTTGTGCAATCAGCCAGCAGCTAGCCGAGGATCTTCCCCGAGTCCTCGGTGAGTTTTAAGTTCACTCCCTGCTTTTCCATCGAGCAAAGAAATCAGTGTGAGCACACACACGCAGTGCAGAGATGGGATCTCCTGGCACACTTCAGCTTTCAGAAGAGATAGCTTGGAGGCAGCACTGCACATACCTGCCTTGCTGTTCCTTTGATGAGCTATCTGAGGACCAGCTCCTTCAAATCATTTGCCATTCACCCACAGATTGCTGCACGCTCCTTGGCATCTGGGTATTGAGGCCTTTGCCAGCCCACATGACTCCTTGGCTTATTTTCCTTGCACAGCTTGCAAAAGAAATCTCCAGCAAGAAACTTGCAGGCAGCAGAAGCACTCTCTGTGCCTCTCTGAAAGCTGCTCTAATGCTTCCCCCCCACCCCAATTTCGAGCCAACCTCTCACAGATGACTTCTCAGTTCTTAACGTGCCTTTATCAGCCTTGCTCTCTACCCTTCCCACTCCATCAGGCAGGACTCTGGGAGACACAATGGCCTGTCCCCTTCCACAGCCCTTCATTTTGGAGTTCACCTTCCTCAGGCACCGTGTCCTACCCCCAAGAGCAGAGGCACCATCCCCATAGGAGACAGCCCACAAAGGGTTAAAAGAAATAACAATTAAAAGGGGGAGGAAAAAAAAAAAAAAAAAGAACATTCTTCTTTGCTATGCTGCGGCTCTAAAGCCCTCTATCTGCTCAGCACAGGCTATCAGCTCCCTCTCCCCTACATCCCAGGTACAGGTCTCTCCTCAGGGTATTAATTCACGCCAGACCTGAGGAAAGAAGCACCTGAAAACCCCGAAGAGCCACCAAGCAACTTTCCCAACTTCTGGCTTTGCTAATCAGGCCCAACCCTGAAATGGAAACCAACAGGGAAAGGTTTATCCGCTTACCATCTATTTCTCTACCCAGATGGTTCCCTTCAAACATACAGCCTAATATGCATAAATACTAAAGCAGACTTGCATGAAGACAGTTTAAAAATGCCTTGGCAGGCTGGGAGCCTCACTGCAGATTGCTTTCAGAGCACACACTATACAAAATGAGGGCTAAAGCAAGCCATGGCAGAAAAGCACCGAGTACAGTTAGCATCCACCTCCTACCTGTGAGCACGCATGTCCTACCACCCAGGGACCCGTCACAGCAACCGGTAGCTCTACAGGAGCACCAGCCACTCCGTGGGGATGCCTGCTCGCCTGCTCTCCGAAGCCGTAGACCCTCAGCTCCCTGTCCAGGGAAGCAGAGAAGGCTCTGCTCTCAGCTAACTGCAGCGGTCACATCCAGCCAGGATGTGGCTGCTGAATGTCTTCTTGGAGAAAAGGCTGTTTCAACTCAGAGAGACAAAGAGACTGGTTCCTGCTGGGGGCAAGCAGAGGAATCTCCCACTGCCACGGCGTGGGGCAGCCGGTGCCTGCCAGCGCTCCGGCAGGAACGCTGCCCAGGATGCGGTGGCAGAGCCAGCCGTCCCTCAGCATCTCCGGCTAGCGGGAGGCCCCCACGGAGGCAGGGCCCCCAGGATCCTCCAGCAAGCAGCATCGCAAAGGGAAGGAGGCACGTGTGGGAGATGAAGCACACCTCAGGGATGTTAGCTTAACTCTCCCAAGGGTCACAACCTTGCCGTCTCAAGCCTACCAGGCTAGGAAAGAAAGGAAGAAAGAAACCTGAGAGATGATGAGAGCAGAACAGCACTTGCAGCATCTCTCACCTATGCAGAGCTCCCAGTCAGAGATGCAGGCTACACCAGAGTTCATGCATAAACAACACGGAATAAAGTTGGGCCTAGGGAAAGGTTTCTGCACGGAGTTTTCACCCCCGCTGCCCAGAATCAACACCGCTTGTTCAACAAGGGAGAGCCTCTGCCAGCATCAAACCTGCACGGCTGCGCATACGATGAGTACCTCCCAAGACAAATTATTTGCAAGCACAACTCTGATGAAATATATTCCAAAACAATGAACCTTTTCAATTCAAAGCCTGAGAAAAAAAACATCTGTTAAAACAGCATTGTCCTCACTGCCTACGACTGTAGCACGCAGGCTGCGAATACAGCAACACACCCGCACACGGGGAGCATCCATTCCAGCCAGCCCCGCTCCCGCCCTCCGGTCCCGATGCCCACCGCACACTTCCACACACTAGAGACACATCCCGGGAACCGCTCCCAGGTTATCCGTAGGACTCGTAGCCTTCCAGAGTCCCCTTTACCCCGCACTCTTTGAACTTCAGCTCTCCTGAAAGCCGGTGTATGACATTTTGCAACTCTTGCTACGCTAAAAACGCTGCAGCCGCCAACACCCCCCGCAAAGGGCTGGGAGGAAAGTCCTTCAGCAAGTGCTGCCCTACGACCGGGCGGACGGGGGTTACCGCTGCCGGCAGCCAGGGAGAAGCTGGCACATTTCGGCTCCGGTTCGCACCTCGCTCCCGGGGGCTGAGGCTGCTCGGGGCTGAGAGCGGCTCCCGGCCACGCGGCTCCGCAGCGGCGGGCGAGCGGCTCTCCCCGCGGCCCGGAGCGGGCGCGGAGCCGGAGCGGGCATCCCGCGGGGGACCCCGGCCGGCGCTCCCGCCCCCGGGGAGCGGTGCCGCCGGAGGAGGGAGGACGCTGCCTCCGACCGGCGGGGCCTCACCGCTCCCTACCCCGCACGATCTTCCCTCCCTCCGTCCGGCAGGACGCGGGGATGCCCGACCCGCTCCCCGCGGCGGCCCCCGGGCGGCTCCTACCTGGCGCGGCGCGGGTCGGCTCGGCTCGGCTCTGCCCGCGGCTGCTCCGGCCCCGCTCCGGCAGCGGCTCCGGCGGGTCCCCGGCGGCGAGCGGGAGAACTGCAAGGGGCGGGGGGCGGCTGCCGGGGCACCGCGCCGCGGGGCCGCGCCGCGGGAAGGGGCTGCCGGGCGCGGGAGCCCCCCCGCGGGCGTGCGGGGCTGCGCCGGGGAGGGGAGAGGGAGGAAGGACAGGGGCAGGGTGGCGGGAGCGAGGAGGGCCGGAGGAAGCTGGGATGCAGGGAGCGCGGAGGACTGGGTTCGGAATCGAGGATGGAAAGGAGGACAGGGCAGGGCGCAGGGATGCGGCGAGGGCATCTCTCGCAGGGGCTGGGGACGAGACTGGATATGGAGGCAGCGCAGGGAGCTGAGATGCAGGGAGGGTGGGAGACGAGGAGAGAGGGAGGGAGGGCGGACAAAGAGCAGTAGGGCACTGGACCTATTGCTTCCATAAGCGATCAGGTTTTTTTAAGCCCCACACCGAGCACTCCGAGGAGGGACATTCAATTTTTGGAAAGACTGTGACTTCCCCCCAGACATCGCAGAGCTTTAGCTGCTTTGGGACTCCCTGCTGTTAGCTGGGGCCCTGCCTCTCCTCCTGTCCTCTGCTGCAGCGTCCAAGAAGGACACAGGGTCTTTGCCTTGCCCACGGGTCCTACAATCTTCATATTAAATGTTAATCTCCTTGGGCTCTGAACAGTAATGCATGCTGGGCAAGAGACATCATGTAGCACTGGGAAACTGGCAGGACTGGGACAAATGGGACCTGTCCTATAGTGCAGGGCTGAAGAAAGCAGCACCAGACGGTCAATTTTCAGAGCCCTGGTGTCCCTGTGGGCTGTAATGCTCCAGCCTTCTCTGCTACACTGCAGTTTTATTTTCTTGTTTGTTTGTTTTTAATAACGAGAAAAGCAAAGCTTCTAAACCATCAATTAATTGGACTCTTGCATTAGGAGCAATGAACTATTATTTGACGGAAATTCATCTTCCCCTCCTGCTGAGAAGAAATAAGCTGGAGGAAAAGAATCAGCTTCACAGGAGAAGGAAAAAAAAAAACCAGCCTCTGCTTCAGAGACAAATTACTCATAAAATACATAGGTAACAGGCACAGGGTGCTTTGAGCTCATCCCTTTTACACATCATTTCCCTTAGGACAACAGCTACAAGTCAATTGCTTTGTGAACTGTCCCTGGGCCTTTGCACCAGTGACCCTGCCCAACAGGCCATTCCAAGCATTTATTATTCTCAGAACAGAAGAGCATTTCCCTACGCCTGGGCTACGTTTGCTTTGAATTTATCATTGTGGCCCCCAAGGTCCCGACTCGCAACTGTCTGGGCTGCAGCTCGGCCCTGCGGGGAGCGGTGCTTCCTGCTCGCGTCCGAGCGCACCCAGAGCGGGTGGCAGCGGGGCCAGGAGAGTGTAGGTCTGGCTCACAGAGCTGGGACTGCCTCCAGACTGACAGCAGTCTCTGTGCAAACTCCCGAGGCAGGAGATGGACAGAGCCTCTCTCTTATCTCAGAGCTGACCGCAGCTGAGCCAGGAAGGGCTTCCTCTGTCCCCCCTTCGCAGGAACAATGAACAGTCCTGCTTGATGCTGCATCCTCCTCCTGGCTCCTGCCTTTGGGCCTGTCTTTTAGACGTTTCTGAATGGCAGTAAAGCCTTCATGCAGTTATTGGAGTCTCAGCCTCGCTGTTGTACCCTTGGAGGGTAATTTAATGCCTGTAAAGCTAATACAAGGCCTTCACCTCTGACATGGTTTAGTCCCTGACAGCAGCTAAACACCCACAGCTACTCACCCACCACCCCCCCACTTCTGGGGGATGGGAAGGAGAACATGGAGAAAGAAAAAAAGGTAAGACCACATGGGTTGAGATAAGGACAGTTTAATAAAACAACACAAAAGAGAAGAAAACAACAGTACCGATGAAATGATAGACAAAGCCAGTGATAGGCTTTACCTGTGCCCAAGACACCCCTTTCTCTGCTCCAGCCAAGAGCCAAATCCACACACTACAGCTGGGTGGGCCAGCCCTCCTCTTATATAGGGGCAGGGCTCAGTGTGGTATCAACCCTCCCATAGGCTGGCTCGGTTTGTTTATCCTTGCCTGTGGCCCCTCCCAACTGCTTGGGCCAGCAGCTGCTGGTGATGATTAACCCCCACCCAACCCAGGGTAACCTCAAAGGCAGTATGAGCCATCCTCCAGCATGGTATAACTCAGTGCAGAATCAACAAGTGAGAGCCAATGCAAAGAGCGTGAAACAAAGGAGACATGGAACCAGGAAGTTGTCACCAGGGCCCCGGAGAGCAGAAGGCAGATGTACTGCCTGACCCTGCTGTGCAGATGGGCAGGAAGAAGCCTTCCCTTCACCTCACCTGCAATGAGCAAACCCCCAGCCCAACGTAAGCAGCAGAGCATGGTTGCACAGCCCCTCACCACCTCGTAAGGACCGGTCCCATCCTAGGAGCCTTGCAAGCGAGAGGGAAGGACAGCACAGCTGAGCTCAGTCCTGCTCCCTTTCCTTCTCCCCTGCTCTTGAAAAGCTCAGGCTCTCCTGCTGCAGATCTTACTACCAAGTCTGAGCAAAGATATCTGGATTCCAATTATTTCATTTGCTTTCTCCAGTTTCTGAGACAGTTGTGTTTTATTTAAAACCTTTTGGGATTTTTATGCCTAAGATAATTTAGTAAGGGAACAAATGGGGTAGAAGCTGTCTGCAAATAAATCTGGTTTGGTTTGGAAATAAAAAGAATTCTAACCGTAAGAGAGAGGTTTTGAAACTGCCTTCTGATAGCAAGTGTTATGTGGGGAGAGGAGGGGGAGGGAAGCCATCCAACTAGTTTTAAAATAGAGTTTGGTCATTTTATGAATGAGCTTATCTGGCACAGTTGCCTGCAAAAGGAAGGGAGCTTGATGACCTAGAAAATCCTGTTTGTGGCAGGAAGAAGGAACTGTTGTTGTAAAACTAAATCCAAAGATTACAGAGGGTCAGGGATCCCACTTACACTCGGGGGCACAGAAAGACAGGGAAGAGCCACTGATACTTCAGAAAGCCAGAGAGGCAGCCTCTGTCCCCGGGGGCTCAGAGACAAGGACCCTTCAGGGTGCTCACACTGGAGTATGGGTGGCTACTGCACCAGGCAACCCCGGCGGCCCCTTCTCTAGCTCCCTAAGGTCAGCAAGGCGCAAGGGGTAAATCAGATGGTGTTAGGAAAGGAGCTAATCGTCCAGACCAGCAGCTCAAAACAATAGCTGTACTACTGCAGGCCCAGCTCCAGCCAGCCTAAAACGTGCTTTCCCCAGCAGCAGCTTTACTAGGTGTGCCCGTGCGGGGTGTCAGAAAGCCTGCAGCGATCCCGTGGATCAGCCTGCCCCTCTTTCCACAGACAACAGGCTGTTTGTTCCGTGGAATAATCTCACATCCACAGATCCAAGCATCGGGGGAAGAGCTGCCATCAGTAATCACACTGCTTACCTCGTGGCGTATTCTATAGCTAAGCAACTAAATTATCTCTCTCACTTGCACTAAGAGGGGCTCTGATCTCAAATTGACGTGGAGTTGAGACGTGGATCGTTTAAACAACTGCTACATTTATCTTCATAGGTGGCTATATTTCAGCAGAAGAGTAAATAACAGTGCCACCGTAAAAAGAGTCAGTCAAATGCATGAAGTACTGAGAGGTTTCTGGGGATAAAAGACGTCGCAAAAGGCAAGATTTCTCATTTGACTGAAATATAAAAAATAAATCTATTATATATGCACCAGATTTTTTCTCCAAGGTTCATAACAACTTTCTATTGGTAATAGAACATGTCCAAATTAGATAATTGTATAGATAAGAACAGCTTTGAAGGAACTGGTTAGCGGAGTAAGTATCTTGTGGGAGTTACATAAAAAAGCCCATCTCATTATATATATATATTTAGATGGCTCGAAGAAGTTAGTAGGATGAGTTAGATAAATAAGGAACATTTTGTGGAACAGTTTGTTTGCTTGCTTTTTTATGCAAAAGAAAACGCGTGCGAATTTAAAAGAGCTGAAGTCAGAAATGGCATCTGTGATCCTGAGGCAAAACTCGGGGGGCGGGGGGGACACATATACTGTGAGTCCCAGCTGAAGAAGCAGCTCCAACCAGCAGCTGGGCACTCGGCCTCGGGTGCCTTCCAGGCCATATCTTACCTACCAGCAGCCTCCATCCTCACACTTCTGCTTATTCCCTGTTTTTGAAAGGAACCCATTCCTTTACCATTTCATCTCCTAAATACACATATATATATGCATATAGAGAGAGATATAGATGCATATAGAGAGAGATATAGATGCAGTTAGTGCCTAACCTTCCAGAAGAGACCGATTACACACCCTCTCAGGTGCTGCACACCCAGGGAGACAATCCTGGAAGATCAGAGCATGTCAATAAGGTTCAGAAAAGCACGTGCAGTGGTACCTTAGCATTTTAGAGATGGAAACAGAGGGCTGGAGCAGTCAAACCATTTCAGAGAGGTCACACAGGCTCGTGAGGCCAATCTCAGAGCAACAGCCAGACCCTCTTTAGTCGCAGCTCTGAGCTTTCACAGGGAGATCTGTCCTTTTCGGGTGATAATAAACACTGGACCGATTATTTGCCAAGTTTCCATCTTCACTTGCATCTTAGTTTTCCTTGCTGTTTGGTGTTCTCTTCTTGGTAATTGCTGCCAGCAAAAGGTGTTTTCTCCTGTACGTATTCCATTCACACCCCAGAGAAAAATAAAAGCAGTCATTTATAAAGGCAAAAAATAAAACCCCACCCAAAGCCCACCCCCCAAACCCACCTCCCTTTGATATGTGTTGAAAGCAAAAGATTAAGAGACTTTCAGGCAAGAAATAATTAAGAAAAAGGAGTAATGAAGAAAGAAACAACTTCAGACATCTCATCAGCAGGTTGGTTCAAGGATGAAGGACACAGCCCAGAGAGGAGGAGATGCTGGTTTAGCTGCTCCAGGCTCTGACATCAACTGACACCCTCTGAGCCCCGGAGGAGTGTTGTACCTTCTCCATCTGTGCAACGGGTCCGGCCCTGGAGTCTCTGCTTGGGCTCTGACTCACTCTGGGGCAAATTAGTTTGCCTTTAAATCTCCATCACAATTTATAAAGCCTCTGGTCTTCAGGGGAAGAAGGTACAGAGGAGCCAAGGCTGGAGGCCTTCCCTGCTCCTTTGCTAATACTGGCAGAGCTGCTCGGAGCTCTCCCACGCCTGTGACTGGTGGGGCATCTCCACAGCCACTGCCACTAGTGCAGTGGCTTTACTAGGTGTGCCCGTGCGGGGTGTCAGAAAGCCGCTGTCAATGCAGCAGCATTGGCAGCAAGGAAGAAATAATGTCTGGGGTTTTTTTTCTTTGTTTGTTTCTAAGGTGAACTGATACTGCCCGACCTCACGTAAGCATTTTCTTTTTGCCAACTCCAGACCAGATGCAAAGCCCATCTTACAGAGAGAGACAGATGAGCGATAGCTCGGCAGCGACAGGGGTAGTTTTATTATAGCAGATTAAAAGAATTTCAGAGGAAAAAAGATTAGTTCAATATAAGATACAATTGAGGCTATTTGGCTTCTGCTGCATGCATCTGCTAAAATGATGATGATGAATGGGTCAGAGGGGCTTTCAAAACGTTGTGAACTTGTTTCTTCCAGGACAGAAGTTACCAAAAAAATAAAAAAAAAGCTAAGAAAATGTCAGTATTTGGAGGTGAAATGCTAGGTAAAGGGCATGCACAGCACAACACAGAACAGGCAGTTCTGTAATCAAGTTCTTGTGCTGAATAGTAAACAAGGAGCAGAGCTACTGGAGAAAAGGGAGGATATTTCTCCTGCTCAGTGCTGTCTAATTAGACTTCAGAGTTTTAATAGGAGATGGAAGGAGGAGGAGCAGAAACCTCCAGCAGGATTTAAAAATGCAGTGAAGACCCGCAGAGAAGGGTTTAATCTCCTTCTCTTCACAAAGGTCAAAGGGAAACAGATGGAGTTATACCAAATACATCTTTATAAAACTAAAAAGAAAGCGTTCTTTCAAACTGGAGCTGACAAGAGATGAACACAAAGCTTCCTCCTTTCCGTGTTAATTCAGAACTGAAATGTTGGTTTTAGCACCAGAAGTGGGATCTGACTTGAAGTTTCAAGAGACAGGAGTAAGGAAGAAGTGCTCATTAATATCCTAGTATAACAATAACCTCAGATAATATGAATTATTGCAAAACCTCCAGAGAGCTGCTAGAAATGTAGATTTACTCTCCCATCCATGGAGCTCCACTTAATACAGTTTATTCAGCAGCACTGAGTAAATATCAACAAGAAGGTTAAAATATTGATCAGGGAAAATACTTCACTCTGAATAAGCTTCAGACATCTGGAAACAAACAAACCCATGCAAGAAAGCAGCAGAGATATTTTGGGCGTTTTATTCTGCCAAAAGCCCAGCCGCTGATTTGCAGCTGTAATCTCCATCTGGTGAGGAAGACGGGGAGAGATACACAGACTGAAGGAGGAAGCCCTGTGGGTTTTCTACTTGGTGATAATGGAGAAATACGGGAGGGCTTTGCACACTCATCTCGGGCAAGGAACACCTTTCTCCTAGAACTATTTTCCAAGGAGGGGCCAAATCAGTTAATGGGGATGGAAATCAATTTGCAACACTCCCAGCCCTGCGGAACGGCTCTGAAGTCTCTTGCACAGAAGCAGCCTTATTTTCCTACTTCATTGCATCTCTTGCTGTCTGGGTAGCACTGCTCCAACCTTTCCAGTGTAGAGCTGGAAGTTGCATCAAAACTTTTGGCTGCCTAAGCCTCTTCTTCAGAGGCTACACTGGCCCTCTTTAAGTCACAGGCATCTGAAAAGTCCTGAAGGTTTGCTGAGCCAAGATCTTAGCACAGCCGTGTGCTGGCTACCGCTCCCGTGCTGAGGCATTACACTGCTCTGTCTAACTCAAGCAAACGCATCCAAGCTTCACTTCTGTGTGAGCTGTGCCCTGCCTGGATCCATTTCTCTGGTGATACTTCACCCTCACGATAATCAGACCCATTGGCAAAGAATACACGCCAGGGACTAAATAAATATACTTTAAATAGCAGAACCCAGAAATGACACAAACCCATCTGAAACAAGACTCGGAATCCTCTCGCGTGGCTTCCTTCCCTATCTATGGCAGGCAGCAAGGAGAGATGAATTCCACGATTGAGCATGTGAAAGAGCCCCAAAAGAAGCGGTGCAGCTCCCTCCCTTCTGTAGCTGGGATTCAAGGGCAGAGGCTGCAGGAGAAAACACAAAGCTCAGATTTTTCTGAACAGTTTACTTTGAATCATTTATTTACAGCAGTGCAGTAAAGGGAATACATAAAATAACATTTAAATAGGCAAAACACGAACAGCATCATTAGGAAAGCATAATAGAGCTCAGATAACCAATTATAATGAAGTAATCTCTCAAGGAGCTTCACATACATGCTGCAGAAGGAAGAAAAGAAAAAGAGGACTCTAAACATTCAGAAATATAGCTGATGGAGTTGCTTTTCTGTCTTGGTGTTTGGGTTTTATTCATTTATTTTTATCAGCTTGTCTATCAGAAGTGTGACTGCATCGCTTGCCAGGGAAGTCAAAAGCTAAAGACAGGAATCCTGTCGCGGAATGATAGGGATTCACGTAAAGCGTCCTCTGCAGATAATACAACAAAACAGAGGCCTTGGCACAGAAATCTTGGTACGGATGTTCCCTACTAAAAATTTTGCGAGTTCCCTCAACAGCAAGTTTCAATTTCGCTTCTCTTTCAAATTTCTAGTTGATCCAAGAGGAGAGAAAAATAACCAGCAAAAGAATGGAAATGAAAAGCCTCCAGTGCTCCCATGCACTGGGTGGCAAAGCAGTAAATAAAGCTGCTGCTCTGTGACCGCCCCCGTAGGCACCTTATCCCACATCTCGTAAAGAGGTGGCAAGGGTTGCTGAGCACGAGGGTGAGGCTTCGTCTTCCAGAAGCTGTAACTTGGTAAAACAGTGCAGCCTAGAGAGGAAAAACAAGCGTCTTGTTCTGCTGCACACGTTGCTTCACACATACTCACCACCTCTGCCAGCACTTCGGAGACGGCCGTCTCAAAAAGAACTTGCTGCAAGATACCAAATTTATTCAAAGGTACGAAGTTTAAACCCAGAAGACATACATAAGGAGGAAGATTCACTTTACAGAACACAAGCAAACTATCGTTTAAGCCCAGTGGGCTCTGGCTAACATTTGATGTAAAGCTGCAGCCTTTCAGTTCGAGCGCCAATGCTTGCAAGTTCAAGAGCCAATGCTCTAGAGAAAAAATTAGTCCAGAAAGCCTTAAAAATTTGCAAGAGACTAAGCTGGAGTACGATGCTGAACGGCTACATACCGACAGTTCCTAACTGTCACAACAGATTCCATTTTAAAAATAAGCTTACTGTTACTAAAATCATCTTTAATTTCACTGCATAATGGTTCTGATGGGTTTAAAACTACAGTGCTAGCAACTTAGGAGCAACCCCTCGAGCAGGTAAAGAGCTGGAGCATCAGAACACAGAACTGCCTTGAAACAGAAGGTGAACCTCGCTGCTCAGATTGAACTGTCAACCGTGATCAGATGAGCCAAAGCATTAATGGTGACAGCTATGCTGGACTTGTTAAAGTGCTGGTTCAACTGCCGGTGGTGACACAGAGTGAACTATCAGCCAACTAAAAGCAGGTAAATTTGTTCGTTTTCTTGTAGCTGATGTTTTGTGCTAATTCCTCCTTAGTGGTTAAAACCAAAGGGAAGACACAGGGACGTTGTTCCCTGTACAGTAGAGACTGCATTTGGCAAGGAACAAAACACTACCATCCTTTAAACAGCAGCTCCCAAACAAGCTCTCGCCTGCTTTTAGTTTGTGAGCTTTCTTTTGCCCTCCTTTAGCGTGACACTTGGTACGTTCCCCACCATATGCAGATACCCCTGTTAGATTACAGCCCACATAGAAGACTGCTGGTGACACCAGCACTGAGAAGCAAAGAAGTTTTAAGTACAGATTGTGACGGGTGCAGAAACACTGGTAACTTACCGAGCTGGAACTTCACTGCTTTCAGGAGGCACATTTAAGACTTGATATTCACTACATCTGACCAGCAGAAATTTAGTCAAGGTACTTAAGTATCTGTGAAAGTCCAAACCCGATGCCTTCGATGCCGGAATTTTTAAGACTTGATTAAAAGCTCTTGAGATGCAGTAGCTTTCCAGCAGCCCACCTCCCCCCATGGTGTTTTTCCTTTCTAGAGGATCATCTTAGGCACAGAGCTTTGGAGAAGACCCACAAAATGAGATGCTGCTAGAAGCAGCTCTTTAAGCAGAAACTCATTTCTTGCACTGCTTATTCCCAAGGTCTGGACAGGGATGAGGTAGGAATGGGTTAGGGTGAACTCATCAGCCAGAGCCCAAGTCGTTCAAGTGGCCCAAATATCTTCTCTGAAACCAGCAGGAGCCAGCCCAGCAGGAGGGGAAACGGTGCGTGGAACTACAGGACCCTCTTCCCTCGACCAGACAATGAAAGCAGCATTTTCACCGGCAGTGCCAGTCAGCTGGGCACGGGAGGATCTCTCCCCTGCTGCTGGCAGGAGGCTCTCACCCCTCGGAAAGGGAGGGTGACTGATCGGTAACAGTTGTATTAACTGGGAGAACTGGGGGTCCCACGTTTCCAACAGCAATGACAGATTCTGAAAGGTCTTCGTACCAAACGAAAGCTTCCTTTGCCAGTCAGGACACGCCTGTCCTGCCAAACGCCCCGGGCAATTAAAACAAAACAAGCCCCCCAGAAAATCCAGCAGACGTGACTTATTTCCTTTAAGCTTATTTAATGATATTTGAAACGCTTAAATTTTCTATTTCCCGGATCCTGAAAACAGAATTTTTTTAAGTGACCAATATTTAATTCCAGAAACATACAACCTTATCAGCTAAGTCATAAAAGAGCTATTTTACAAACATACATCTGGATAATTAGAACAATAAAGTCTTTTTAGACATTCAAACATGATCAGTAAAAATACAGGATTATTAATAAAGATTTTTGTGTATTTTTTTAAAGAATACTTCCAGATTTTTTTTTTTTCTTCTCTTTAAAGTAAATCTCTGTTAAGAGTACATGATTGTATGTTGTACAAAGAAAATAAAAATATTTGAGTATGAAGAGAGCTCCACAAGACTTAATTCAAAATAAAACAGCAGTGTTTTGGCTGCGGTATCCCTTTTGCAGTACATCTGCTTGTCAGTTGGCACCTTTGGGGGAAAGAGGGGGAATTAAGGGGTTTCTTTGGGGAACAGAGGGAGAAAACAATACCAGATACCATCAAACACTGAGATTATATTCAAGGGTCACCTGCTGAAGCATCAGACCCCTCTTCTAAGAGCGGAGATAGCTTCTGTAAAGCAGAATATCTAAGTTTTATGAAAACACTGGAAATAGGCGTAGCGCTGTCTGACAGCAGACCGAAACCATCTAGGCTTCTTAGCTCTTGAGGTTTACAATCTTTCTTTCTGATCCCACCTATAGGATGGTAAAGAAATCTCCCCTCCCTACAGACAAGGTATATTTGAGAAACCAGAGTGATCAAACACAGGCTAGCACTTGCTCTTCTACCCTTCTCCAGGAGAAGGAAATTCACCTTTCCAGAAAGTACCCATCTGACCTTTCCCCCCCCCCCCCTTTTCCATGAACTACATCCCGTAACAGCAGAAGAGAAATCACTTCTCAGGAGGATATGAAAGAACAGTTGCTCTACTAAATCTTTGTTTCCAAGATAAGAAATCCTTGCTCATCTTGTATTTGGGAAAGAAAAAAAAATATTAATAAATAGACCCAAGACAAAAACCGCTGGGAAGGAAGGGCTTGAGCAAACAAAGCAGGGAACACTGTCTGCTCTGCTAGCCAGTCTGAATACGGGAACATGCAACCACCCAGCTGCCAGCCAGGGGCAGATAAAAACCTCTTCCTTACACTGGAAACTGGAATTTTAAAGAAGGGTAATCTTATGGCTTAAAGGGGAGAAAAAGGGAGAATCCTGAATAGTGCACTTGAGTTCCAGCTCCTCCCACACAGTGAGACACGGCCTGAGCTCTGCCATGCAGGAGCTGTGCTAGAGAGGGAAAAGAGATTGCCTGTTACTTCTGGTTCCTGCTCTCAGAAGATAATGGATCCCTGACTCCACCATTACTTTTTCAGGAGTTTTGTTTGTAAGGATGACCAGTGGAGAAGAAGGAGGCCAGCTGAAACACAAACCAAACAGGACAGAGCCCAGGGTGTCATTTAGATAGCCCATAAAACTGGGTTCAGATGGGTTGGTCTAACACCCCTTAAAGCTCTCTGCAGCCTCCTGCTCTGGACACCGTTCATTTCATCCAGCGCAAAGGCTTCTCTGCCATCAGCAGCAGCCTGGCCCCAAGTGTGGATGTTTCCCCTTAACACATCTTGAGAGGTGTCAGCAACAGAACCGCACCTGCCTTCCCAGTGGCCGATGTCCAAGGTAACATCAGGGGATGGTGGGGAAAATGCCACGCGAGAAGCTTCGGAGGCAGAAAGTTAAGGATGACACGGCAACATAAATACTCTGCCTTCCCAGCTTTTCCACTGCTGCTACAGCTAATAGAGATGAAACAACGTAGTGGTGGATGATGCTACAAAATGCTTCTTCAGAGGGGAAAAAGTCAGAGGCAGCAGGGGCAGGTTGCTCCCCATGGCCCCTCTGAACCTCTATATGCTTCTCGTGCAGTATGTTGCACCCCCACGAACCTTGACGTTCATGCAACTTGGAGAAAACCAGAGAGCTGAGGATTTTGTCTTCAGTCACAAGGAAAGAGTATCAAGCAACCAGGCCTTCACAGGTCCCATCCTGGCTGGTCCTCCAGCATACTCTGGAAAAGCCAGAGCTCGCTCACTCTCAGACTGCAGTAGAAGTTTTCGCTCCACCACGGAAGCCTGCTGGGAAGCTTTCAGACAGCTACGGTCACAAGAACTGCTCCTGTTTCTGGAGTGTGTAGACCCAGACAAGCATCGTTCCACCTAATGAAGGGGAGCTGGTGGGGGGAAGGGGCCTTAAACACCGAGTGTGGCTACAGCCCCGTTCTCTTTCTGGCAGGATCGGGTCAAAGAAGCCACACAGCATGAGGCAGCATTCTAGTTTGGGGGCTTATCAGAGGCAGTCTTGAAGTTTCCAACCAAGGAACCGTATGGCTGAAGGTGAGGAGGGGAGGTCTCACCCACGTAAGAATGGAAGTGCTCGGCCAATACTGACAGTACACTCAGACAGGTGCAACGGGAACAGGCCTTGGTGGGTGCCAAGGAAGAGGAAGCTCCTGCCAGCCCAGAAGAGAACGCTTTGGCTTGTGTTGGCAGTGTAATGCTCCGCTGGTGAGAAATGGTAGTTTGTGCAATTGGCTCTTAAAACAAAAGAAACTGCTCCCCGCTCTCTAAGGGCTCACGGTGCCAACTTGCACATGAGGCCCAAATCAGCTCTGCTCAACCCCTGTCAATCTTCACGTGAGTTTACCCCTTGTGTATTTTTCACAGCAAGAAAAACAACTGTTTTCCTACGCGAGTAAACAAAGGACAGATCTCTTTTCTTGCCAGTAGCTAAACAGAAAACATTTGCTTCAAGGGAGCAGGGAGAATGATCGTTATGCTGGCCAAAGACAGATTCTCAGCACTTGATGATGCACGCAGTGATGCAAACAATGCTAGAGCAGTTGTGACCTGTTAATGGGAGTTAGAGGGTTGGCATGCTGCTTAGGTTAGGTTGATGAGTGATTTAAAACTCGGGAAGAGGGCCCAAAAGAGACTGCCTTACACACTTTCCACCAGCAGTCCTGCTCACAGTGTCTGTGATACCAGGGACAGCTTGAACCACCCTCTGCCCAGCAGGAACTGCCTCCCTGAGGACCAACTTCAGAGCAGAGGCACAGCCAGCTTAGGCTGCGCAGTGTTAGCTCTGCCGGTAGCCTGATATTTACCATCTCATTCCCAGCCTGGAAGGCATTCCAGCAGCAAACCCCACGACAACAGGTCTGAGGAAGTACTAGAGAGCTGTTTCAGCCGCCTTTGTTTTGCACATCTCTGTTTCACCGAGAACACGTTGGCACAAATCAGGGTTTTTTTATAAAAAAAAAAATACCCCACCCAAACCCAAAATTCAACCCAACCCCCCAGAAAACCCCTAAACCCACCCCAAGCCCTCAGCAAGACATACTTTCAGGTACTAAAACTTACTGGCCCTATAATCAGCAGTACCTGTGGCTAACTCGAATGGCAGCCCTTACTCATTCAGTAGTGAATCAGGGGCAGATCTGCCCCACATCTTTGAAACACTTCTGGGTTTGCATTTTTTTTTTTCTTTTTGATCCAGAGAAGAGTTATAAAAGTGCTGCAGGTCCAAGTATTTTTATCACTTTACAAAGGAGACGATGATCAAAGCCAACAAAGTCAAGAAAAAAATTAAATCTACCTTTCTCCTCTCCCAGCCTAATCTTGCATGGCAACAAAAGAGACCCCCTCACAGGAGAGGGGAAAAAGAAAATTTGCCCATCTCAAGTGCCTGGCTATTTAGTGCATGGAAAACTCTTGTTACACACGTGGTGACACGAGCAGTTCCCATGCAGTTGCTGAATACAGACAGTTCCAGCCACGAGTCATCCTCACACCTTCATTAAGTAGCTCTTCACATGGCAGCTGAATTGCCAGCGGGGAGTGCGGAGTCCAGTCCAGCGAAGCACAGATGCACCTGCACATTGCACACCCTCTCCCCTCAGACCTGGCCTTTGGTTCAGGAGCAGTGGCAGGCAGGGTGTAATCTATACAGAGGGCTAGAACTGTCACTACCCAGTTAAAATAGAACAACAAAAAAAAGCAGATTAAAAAATTAAAATGTGCTTTTGATACACGGAATGAAGTCAAATAAATACATTGCCTTTTTTTAAATGTCTAAATACATTTTTATATCCTACACCCAAAGCTCTGTACATTTGGTTTGGTTTTTCTGTTCTGAAAAAATGAATTTCTGATAGCAAGGAGAGGAGCAGAATAGAATAGACTCCCTCACTGACAAGATAGTGCAGATGCCCCACAGGAAAAGCACCCCGTGCCCACTTTGCTAGAGTAGGGTTCATGTCTGGATGGTCCAAACCCTCTTATCTCAGAGTCCACAAGGGAGACAGTGAGTGCTGTGTCCTGATACTCTTCATCCAATCTTCAGCTGCTCCTCGAAAACATGACCAGCTTTTGTCTGAAGGAGGAAGAAAAGAAATAAAAACCCACAAACTTTTAAAAAAGGGTGGTGGTGGCAGTGGCAGGGGGTGTAGAGAGGGATGAAGGCCTAACCAGCAGAGAAAGCGTGCTACTTGAGAGACAGCACACTCCCCAGAGCTCAGGACCTTCCTTCCTAATTCCAGCCATCACATCTCCAAGATGCCCAAGGCCAATTTAAAGGGACCCAGGGCAATCACTCTACACAGCACCAGAGAAAGAGCCAGACTGTAGCCATTTCACATCTTCCAAAGCCTTCCTTGGGGACTTCTCATCAATCTGGCCTTCTTTGAAAGCGAAGCTGTACATCCCGAGATGCAGGCCTTTGGCAGGTAGGGGTGAGACAGCTTACAAACAGCCCTTTCAGAGGAGGGAACGAGCTCCTCTGCACATCTGAGTCTCAGTGGATTTAACTGACCTTGCCTGGAATCAGCAGGGCCTCAGCCCTGGAAGAGCTGCTCAAGTAGGTGAAACCTTTTTTTGTGTGTGCATGTGAGAAACGTTAATAATTGACTTTGTGCTCCCGGTTTAACTTCTGAAGCTAACACAGCACAGACACCAGTCAGGGACAGTCTGGTTGCCTACCTCAGTGCTCTCCTGTGGTGGCTGATCCAGCCAGCCCTTGGCGCCGGAGAATGATGTAGTCTTCCTCAACCTCCTGAAAAACAAAACCAACCCCAAAATTCAAGTGACTCTATTTACCAAGTGAACGAAGGAGGCTTCAAATGGAAAAAGCAAAGATTCGGTACAGGTGAGTGGACTGCGTCACCCATGCTGCACAGTGACCCACCACGGATCTCAACTCCTTCATCAGCAACCTTATCAAGCCTTCCATTTGCATACAATATTCCACTCTCCCATTTCAGTTAAAGACTGCCTACTGACCTCACACGGAGTCAGAGAATCAACTGGGTAGACAGAAACATACGATACCTTTAACTTCTCAAGGTCATCCTCTATCTTCTGGATATACTGCATCATCTGCATACGTGACTCTATAGAGAAGTGAGGGCTCGCTACAAACGAGCAGGACTCTTCCACTCCCCCCCAGCGTGAGGCCATCATCTCCTCAGCGAACGGGGAGCTTCCTCCATCCGACTGGGTGTCCCGTGGGGAAAGTGGCTGCTGCTGTGCAGAGTCCAAAGAGGTGCGGCCACCTGCAGTGCACTGGAGAACTAGAGATGATACCTCCTCATCTGTGGAGCTCTCCTGCACTGTTCCATATCCATCAAGGATCAAATAATTTCCTGTTAAGGGAACAGCTTTTTACTCACATGTCCAGCTCAATAATCACCAAAAGCCACTGAACTGTAGAGAGTTTAAGCAGACTTTAAGAAAGATAAATGGCAAGAGGCCCATCCCCTGAGACTTCTTAAAATGGAGAAGAAAAAGCATTTGCGAGCCCTCCACAGAATAGTGATTGTATCAGACCAGGCCAGTTCGGTTCTGAATTACACGGCTGGTTTTTGGACTGCAGCTTGAGAATGACATGATCAGATGAGCTAATCACCTACCTTATTTTTCCAAGATCTGTGTGCCTATTACAATGTCTGGAAAACCTGCACTTACACCAATGGTAGCCAGCAAATCAGCCTGCTCGATTTCTAACCTCCACTTACCAGCTACTACAGCACTGAGGATGCTTTTAGATGGGCTAGCTTTAAAACCTGGCTTGCTGATGATACGTTAAAAGATAAAGCAATTATAGGCAGAAATGCTTTCACAAGCTGCACCTAGCAATAGGATTGTATTAAATAATTTCTCTACAGTGTAACAGCAAAAGATAGCAGGTGGAGTCAGACTAAAACCAGGCCAATCTCATTTTTATGTCCCTGCACTGTTAAAAAAGTAAACGGTCTAAGAGGTGACAAATAAATTAGATGCTTCGAGTTGTTGGCTCAGTTTTAATAATTTAAAATGTCTCAGTAATTCATGGAAAGAAAAATTATTCTCAATATGCTGTTGGAAGGCAGCAGAGAGTCACAAATTAGCTTATTCACATTCATAGAATCCAGTCTTTAAATAAAAGCATATTTATGGCTAAGCCATTTCCAGACTCACAGGCATCTAGAAACTACCTACTTGTGGCTACTTCTACCACAACACGCACGTGAGATGAACCTCAACCTGGGTGCTAAATTTAGTGCAGTGTCACCGTGTCTCCACACACAAAGTCCTGTGAAAGTGCTCACAGCTGCTGTCCGTGAGCTGGTTGCCTCTTAACAGCTTTACAACCTTCTCCAAGGCTTGAACACATCAAATACTTTCAGATGCAGCTCAGGTAACTGCCATATATACCACATGTAGTAATAATAATAGAAACAACAAAAATCAGCTCCTAAGAGCTTCAGACCGGGCTAAGCTTGCAGGAGACATTACAGTGCAAAGCTGAACTTGAAGATTCTTTCCTGAAGCTTAATCGGGAGAAGCCAACACCGTATCTACAAAATACCACGAGTCACGAGGGCTCGGTGTGTACAGGCTACTGGAAGTGCTTTGCCTTCAGGGAAAACAATTTTCCCTGCAAGTCCCAACAGTCAATTGAGAGATGAAGTGGTCCAGTGACACCTGAAGTGAAGAGCCTGTGCTGTGGCTGGTGCTGCTGTAATTACAGCCTGTCACAGGGAATTAACCCCCCCAGTATTTCGGCTTCTCCTTTCGGAAAATAGAGAATTCATCAGGGAGGGGTTTGCATGGCCCTTTTCAGGGCTCAAACAACTGTCACGGTCTGAGAGTTAACTTGAAGTGTTCTACACCAGAGGAAGCCTCTAATACTGATTCTGGCCAGAGCTGTTCAAGGAGCGAATGAAATACTCTCACCTGAGATCCGTATTTGCACATCCTCTTCCTCCTTCCTCTCCATTAGATCGCTTTCAGACGGATTTTCATCACTGTGAGCTTCTCGAGCATCAAAAAAATGCTCCCCGCTTTCGTCAGCACCCACCCCTTCCAGCTCTGCAGTTGCCATCTCCAGATTCACACTCATGCGGTCTATCGCTAAGTTACTACTTGATCTGGGGTCTCTCGCTATCAGCTGCATGGCATCCTCTGAAGCTGGAGATTCAGCTGAAGTCCGGAGGCCATAACTAGCTGGGGACTCATTAGTTCTGGTTCTCGGAAGTGTTCCATCTGTTCCGGGCTGGTGAAATTTGTCGTTATCAGAGTGCTGTAATCCAGGCTCACTGCCACCCTCCGTCTGGGCTTCTCGAGAAACGGTCCGAAACCTGGGAAAGCGCTGCCGGTCTTCAAGGGTTCCCTTCTCAGCAAAGCCAAGCTGCTGCAGCAACAACTGTTTCAGCAAGCCCACTGCAAGTAGAGATAACGTTCACGTGGCTTCACAGACCATACCCTCCCCCTAAGAGCCGTGGCATGAGACATAAAGGGCATCCTTTCAAAAATGTCTATCTCGTACCAGCCAGCCCTCTCTTTGCTCTTGGTAGGAACAATAGGGATAAAAATAAACATAAGACCTGAAACCTTATTACATATTTTACCTTGTGAGTGAGAGCAAATGTATCGATACAACTACCACCTTGCTTAGGGATAAAACAGAGAAATCATCTGCTGAAATTATCCAGCAAGTGGGGTGGAGTGCAGGTGGATGCCCGGGTTTTACCCGGGCCCCCAAATGAACTAAAAGCTATGGCCGTACTAGTGGCTTCCCACCTGAGACACAAGCCTCTTGAGAATATTCCACTCAACTGCCAAGTGACAAATAAAAATTTGAAGACACATTTTCCCTAAAATTTAATGCAAATTTATGCTTGTTTGAACTTCAACCCACATTCCTTTAGTTCTCAAATTATCCCAACCAAACGCTTCCTAATAAGGACACATTGTTCAAAATAAAAACATGACTTTGTCAGGAGCGTAACAACACTGCTCATTCTCACCATACAATGCTCACGTAACACCCCAACAAAGCTAAGATCTCCCACAACAGAACAGTCACTCAGCTAAGTGGAAGGCTCTTGGCAAAACGTGAGTGACCCACTGCTGCTGCTAGAGGCTGCTTTTTTAAGTCTGAAGAGTCGCCAGAGATGCTACATCACTGATACTGTCTTTACACTCTGCAGACTTAAGATTATCTTCTCGGTGGCCTCTGAAAACAAGAGCCAAAGCCATTTGTGGAGCATTCAGAATTAGAAAAGGGCTTTGAATCCTACAGGAAGGAGAAGCATAAAATGGATCAAAAGATCCCAGATTGACTGCAGAGAGCCGACATGGGTTATACAGAGAGATGGAGGAGGGGATTCAGGCCAAGGATATTAACGCTCCGCATTTTGGTACAAACAGATGACCAACAGAGAGGTGGTACTGAGACTATTCCCTCCAAGTACAACTGAGGGACTCTGCGTCCCTTTCAGAGATGCCAAGAAGAGATATATGGATTAATGAATTCATTCAAATTTTAGGAGGTTATATTTAGAAACTGCATTGCCAGATCTGATCAAGTCGGTTGCGTAGTCCTTCATGCCTCCTCTGAAAGGAGGTACACCAGAGAGCAGAGGAAGAGGTTAACAACTGTCTATAAAAAAACTTCTACAAAATAATCCGTCCATCAGGAAAATTTTATTTTCAACACACACGAGCGTTCCTCTGATTATAGCCAACCACCTCCCAAGTCCTCAGAAAATCTGAACCCAGACTTTGTCAGGCTCACATACATCCAACCTCGCTTGCAGGATTTTACAAAAATAAAAAATAATAATACATGCAATGTCATATCCTGGAGGTCGTGCAACCCCTCCCGTTCTGCTCCAGTGCTATGAAAATAAGTCCCCAGGCAAACTGCACGGTCTTTTGAAAACTGCTGACTAGCAACAGCACCGTACAACACCGTACAAAGTTCTGCAGTATAACCTTTTCATCAAGCCACTTCATGGACAGACAGTTTAACAGCTCCTTACCACCATCATCTTATACATGGAGTAAACCACAGAGAAACCAGGAGATGCCTAAAGCTAAAGATGAGGTCAGTATATGAATTTGGAGCTTTAGAATTCCTTCCCATCAGATCCATTTTATTTTGCTGTGCTGGGATCGCAGCACGGAGAGCACCGATATTTAATAGAAATGTGCTCTGGATTCTCTTTTAGCCCATTCATTTAGATGGCAGACCTAACAATTTCCATCTCCACATCCCGTCCCAGCAGATGCTGCCCACAGATACTTACAGTTCCTTAATGCATCCAGCGCCCACTGCCCTTCTGATACTGAAGGTAAACTGGTGGTTGCGTGTTCATAGCATGCAGAAGAATCTTTAAGTGTCAGGTCTGCCTGCTGCACTTTATCAAACTGTCTTTCTGACACAAGAAGACTTTCTACCTTGGACTTCTCAGACATGATGGGCGAAGACGATTGAGCATTCAGTATTAAGGGAGATTCAAGGCCCAAATCTTTATCTAGTAAACGGAAAACATACATTCAGGTTAAACAACTATGTCAAACACGACTCTAAACTGCAGAAAATTCTGCTTCACGGGGAAATCTATGAAAAGACTGAAAACTACAGTGCCTGGGCATGGCCTCGGTAAAAGGCAAATTCCTTCCAGGGGGAAAAAGAATCTTTCCCAAAAATTAACAGAACAGATGGAAATAGTAAGAGGTATGTTTCCAAGAGGGTCAGTATCACTTCTCTACATGGCTCGCGAAGACATCATTCCTTTCCAGAGAAAGGTCAAAGCAACAAACAGATCCCCAAGCCACAAGGAATATGGCTTGGCTTTCCATGTAGCAAACCTCCTGATACCATTTACCTAAATCAACGTTCTACCTGGACTTTGCAGACTACTGGCAGGAATGTCATGCTGCTCTTTGAGCTTCTGCTGCTCCTCTTCTTCATGCTCTTCTCTGCAGGGAGGAAAGAATGCACACAATCTTTTAGGCATATGTGCCTCAATTGCTGCACGAGAACCCAGGCTTTGGCTGGCAGTCTTTGAGCAGAAAGAAGGGGTATTAAAGAAATAACAGCCCTTCTTCTTCCTGCTATTTCTACTTACTCGCCAGGTCCTGACTGTGGTAAGGGAATCACTCTTCTGGTACTCCCCATTTTTACCGTCCCTGCCATCTGAGCTATAAGGTCCTGCCACCTGCAGCAACAAACATCAAATAAAAACATGCAGGACATCAAGTGTAATGAATGCTCCTCTATTTAACATCTCTTAAATCCACCTAATATTAGTACTGCTTTTCCTATCAACAGAAATATCCTTTCATTTATTTGATTTTTTTTTTTTTCAGTTCAGCATATTGCTCATACAGCATGATGCTCACCTCACTGGGATACTCTTCAGCAGAAGGAAATGACTGACAGGACCTTAGCAGGAGTTGTCAGGCGAGGCAGTTATTTTATATACAAATATACACAAAAGCATTAAGTAACATTTCACATATTACTGTAGAGTTTCACACATGAGACATTAAAACAGTTGCTATGTATCACACAAACAAGTCTATGCCCTGCTTGTACTTTAGAAGAAAAGCCTTTCTTCCCAAAAGGATAAAAAAAAAGAAAAAGCTTAACCAGGGAATCAAACTCATGCATTGGGGTGCATAAGATGCTAGCACCGAAGTCTGCAAAGCTAACTGGTTCTGCACAAAGACGCAGGATTATTTCAGTTACTTATCTGGCAGTCAGTCACATAAGACCAGAATCTCAAGGATAAATAAAAGCATTTTTGAGGTCAGAAATGAGTCTGGAGTGAGCCAGACAACAACCAACAACAGCAGAAGCACTGAGTGTACGTATGGGGTGGATTTTTAATACGCGCGCGCGTGTGCGTACGAACACACACACACACACACATGCACACTAGCATATGTCATACAGCCTCCCCCTGCTTTTTATAAGCTGGGAGAAACTATCCTTGGCTACTTCCTACACAGGCCACTGTAGCTATGTTTTCAGTTAAGCTTAGAGAAAGAACTCAGCTATGTCATAGACATCCCGCCCAGTTACTACAGGCGAGGAGACGTAAAAGATCCCTCAGGTACAACAAACCAAGCAGCAGATGAAGCTAAACCAGTTACTTACACGTTCTTTTCCGAAACCGTCTGCGCTACCAGTTCATAAATATGAGCGCCATTCTCTGACATGGAGATGACGAAGAAAGCTTTGTTATCTGGAGCGACAGAGAGAGGGGAGAATTCAGCTGCATGCCTTGTGCCACACAACCTTCTGAAAATTCCTAAAACTGGGCATAACCCCAACCAGAAGCGATGAATGAAGAGCTCACCAGCTTACCCCCCAGCACTGTCCTAGAAAAACAGCCTTCTTTCCCTGTCCAGGAAATTTGCCTATTGGTCCCGAAAGAGAAGAGCCATTACTGCCCAAACCATTTGGAAACAAATTTATGTCTCCTCTTTTCCCTCCTAACAATTTCCAGAGTACCTTTCATCTAATACAATCAAAGTACTTTAATTTAGAAGTCTATTTAAAACTCAAGCTGTGCCTATTACTGATGCAAAGAAGTTAAACAGCTCATACATACAAAGCGAGATGTTGGACAACCAAGAATTAAGCCCACACGTTTTTCCAGGTTCCATTCTGGAACTCTAGACAAAAACATCTATCCTCAACTGATCTAATCTTCATTTCTGGCTTCCTCTTTTGCTTTCTCAAGTGCTTGCACTGACCTGTTGCCACCTGACGAACCAGAACAGTGTTCAATTTGATGATGGGACTGAAGGTGTGTTTACTGTCAGCTGTCGATGCCAAGATTTTACTGTGACACTTCAGTACCAGTTTATCATCTTGTTTCTGCAACAGCACCAGAATGTCCTCCAGAAGCAGAGTGTAGAGATCTGCAGAAAGTGCAGAAGAACCCAGAATGAGGTAAAGATTCATCGTTTTGTATCACACCCTGCAGAAAGAAAAAGGCTGCATTTTTGATTACTCATGCAGAGGCAGTAATCAGTGCTATGCCATTCTAGGCAAAGCTTGCAAATCTTCCTCATCAAAACTACAGCAGAAAGCTACAGATGGAATTGGATCATCTCATGACTGACTGCTGTGTCCCTGCATGGCCTTAATGATACTCCAGCACATTTCAGAATTGACAAGAATAATTTAATCAGCCCTGAGAAACACACAGGCATTATTATAGGTGGCAGCAAGAATCGTAATTGGAGACTGCAGAGAAGTGCTCTCTCTCTTTCTCTCTCCTCCTCAGCCAACACACACAATCCCAACTAAGTCAGTTGATGGAACAGGACTCACCGATAGTTTTGTCACGATTGACCTTCCAAGTTAGAGGCCCTTCATGAAGCATTTTTCTCTTCGTTAGATCCAAGTTCTGTCACCAGGGGAAGGAAAAAAAAAAGCAGCACTAAGAAATTGCTGCGGAAGCAAGTCATGGCAAAGCATGGGAATGTCAAGAGGAGAGGCTAGGATAGGCACTCCAGTTTGGAGATGAGAGGCTAAACCCAGCCTGGAAAAAGAGAACTGGAGCAGGAGCAGGGCATCCTGGTAACCCCAAATCTTGTGGGAGTTGTTGGTGTTCCCTCTTCTTTCCCTGTTCTTCTGCTGATGCTGGGGGGGGGAGTAGGGGGGCGTGTCACAGGGTAGTGAATTTTCCTACTGAAGCAAGCTATTGAGGATGTCATCTGA
>JANIJG010001517.1:46056-67441 GCA_024611175.1 Megaceryle torquata | reverse complement strand
AGACTGAAAGGGGATCTAATTAATGTCTATAAATATATGAGGGCTGGGTGTCAAGAAGAAAGGGGCAACCTCTTTTCACTTGTGCCCTGTGATAGGACAGGGGACAATGGATGCAAGCTAGAGTACAGGAAGTTCCACCTCAACACAAGGAGGAACTTCTTTACTGTAAGGGTTACAGAGCACTGGAACGGGCTCCCCAGGGAGGTTGTGAAGTCTCCTTCTCTGGAGATTTTCAAGACACATCTGGATGCATTCCTGGGCAACCTCCCATAGATTCTATGGTTCTTTTCTGTCAGAGGGGTTGGACTCGATCTCCTGAGGTCCCTTCCAACACCTAACATTCTATGATTCTATGAAATTGTCTCCTAAGCTTTATCTGACATTGGTTAGTGTTTAAAACAGTAATGTTTGCTTGAATCTCCTTTTTGACCATACCTGAAGACCAGTTCATGTCAGTGTCAAATGTCAGCTGCTAAAATGTTCCATGGCACCCATGGCTCATCTGATATGTGACAACAGGCAACAACGATAGGTATAGTTTGGAAGCTCTACATGACCAGCTACAGCAACAGAGTCATGAGATAACACCAGTCATGCAAGAACATAGTTTTGTTTTGCAATATTTGCTTAAATGCACTAAGAAATACTCAAACTGAAAATTAGAGAAGAGCTACCATGAAAATTACCTTAAATCAAAATATTATACTAGGAAAAACTTAAAATGTTGTATTAACACACTTGTTTCATGAAATAAGATAGCTATTTCTATCATAAACTTGATGTTGCATTGTTCTTACTGCAGCAGGGGAAGAATACATGAATTATGTTCAAGGGTCCTCTCATCCTCGTAATTTTGATAAATATTGCTGGGGCAGAATAGATTTCCTAGTACTTTCATACAGTGAGAAACATGTAGCTTTTAAGGAGCAGTGTGAACCAAATTGCCAGGAAAATGTCAAAATAACTATCTGCTGTTTATCTATGGTCTAATTACACAGGTTTCAGATTCTGTACCAATACTATGAATGGAGATGCCAGAGACACCTTGTCAGAAGACAGCTTGAGTGCAGACTTGGCTGTATCACTGTTTAAATGGGGCTCTGACTTCCTAAAACTGCTTTGATTCCAGAACCATTTTACCTTTAAGTCCCTGCAAATCCAACTGGAGTTCCCCCATAGCACACTGTTATCACTAAGGGCTCTCTCAAACACCAAGACAAGCTGATGCTAATAAATTCAGGTGGAGGATAAACTGCATACAGAGAGTAGGGCACAATGCAACTTAGCCCAGAGTTTCTGGGGAAGTCAGGTTCAGTTGGGCTGAATCAATACTGAACTGTCCTACACGGGATATCACTGGTTATCTCATTCCTCTTTTAAGGAGCACAAATAATGCAAAATATAATTTCAGGGATTGTACTTCCATTTAAGTCTCCCCAGCTATCTCTGAGGTTGACATTCATTGAAAGCTTTGCATCTGTTGTCGCAAATAAACAGCATGAAAACATGAAGACCTACATGGAAGGTAATGTCCAAGGAGTCTAACCTGATAAGTAAAATTAGTTATCACACTAACAGTACATACATATAAAAATACAAATAATACTAATTTAAGAGTATCACTCTCACCACTTTGCCTCAGGAGTATTTGAAAACCAGCATACATTTATAACACATCTCAATCTTTCCCCAGTTATTCCTGACAGCTTTTGAACAACAGTTATTTTCAAGAATTCCCAGCCCTCATACTGGAAAGTTAAAGCCTTCCTAAACACTGGCCAATCATAAACAATGAAAGGACAATGATTTGGTTCTGTAAAAGAAAAGCTTCACCGTATCTCAACATTCACAGATGGCTTTGGATGCAAAGCATAGGCTACCAGTCTGGATTTAGCCTACTTCTCTGAAATAAAGCCCTGAAAAGAGATTGTAAGCTGAACTGATAGCAAGAATACGACAGGAGTTTTCACTACCTTGGCAATGTTCTCCTCTAGCACCATCTACTAACTCTCAAGCTCTAGGTGTTCCAGGGGAACATCTGCTGAAGTGATTAATAAAAAAGCCTGGTAACTACAGTCCCTTGGGAGCTCTGTCTTCCTTGTCTCATAGCAGGACAAGAAAAGGTCTGAACACCCACAACGTTCAAGGAAGCTTGTGTGAACCACATAAAAGAAAAGACCCTTCAAAATTACCCAGAAAACTGAGATAATCATTTCAGTATTAGATGGCAGTGTATTTAATAACATCTTAACTCTGGTACTTTCTCATGGAAGAGGGGAATTCATGTTATTGCATTAACTGGAGACATAGTCAATAATGAAACACCAGTCAATGAAGACAATGTTGGTGGGTCCTCATGCAAAGTAGGCCAAATAACAACACTGAAAGGAGCTAGTTAAGGAGTACATCCTGCTTGCTTCAGCATCACATGAAAACTGGGAATAGGTAAAAAACCTATCAAACCACCACCACCAAAACAAAACAGCATACTCTCAAGAATTAGATACTGTTAGAACAAGACCAACATTTTCCATCTTTCCATACCTGTATTTTCCCTAAAAAACATTAGAACCAGGCAGGTCTCCCACTGCTAAAAACTGAAGATAACGTCACACAGACATTTCATCAAAAAGTGGGCCAATTGCTTCAAAAGTCTCCTTTTCTCTCCTTATTTCTACTATGTGCATGTAAAATATATTCTAAGATATTTTAGAAAGTTCTGCAGTATACTTATTACACATGCAAGAATTTGGATTACAGGTTTTTTTATCTCTGAGCCGCACTGTTTCCTTAGCGTACAGTTTATTGTAGAGACAACCATGAATACGTTACATCAAGTGAAAATGTGCAGGACAACAAAGCAGCAACAGCCAGTTAGGGGTATGAGTGAAGAATGTGAAAATTTCTATTAGTCTGAAACCACGTGATTAGAAAATCGACTGCTTGGGATTGAAGGCTGTGAAGCAAGTCTTGATGCAAAAAACGGGAGGCATTTAAAAAGCTCAAAAAGCTTTTTACACCATCTCCTGTAACATCCTTATAGGTAAGCTCAGGAATTGTGGGTTAGATGAGTGGACAGTGAGGTGGGTTGAGAATTGGCTGAACGACAGAGCTCAGAGGGTTGTGATCAGCAACACAGTCATCCAGTTGGAGGTCAGTAGCTAGTGGTGCTCCCCAGGGAACAGTGCTGGCTCCAGTCTTGGTCAACACACTCAATGACATGGATGAAGGGGCAGAGGGTACCCTCGGCAAGTTTGTTGATAATACAAAGTACAAGGAGAGGCTGACACACCAGGAAGCTGTGCTATGATTCAGTGAGATCTGGACAGGCTGGAGAGTTGGGCAGAGAGGAACCTAATGGAGTTTGACAAGGGCAAGTAGAGTCCTGCACCTGGGGAAAAATAACCCCATGCACCAGTACAGGTGAGGACTTTACCTGCTGAAAAGCAGCTCCATTGAGAATGACCTGGGTGGATGACTTAACCATGAGCCAGCAGCGTGCTCTTGGGGCCAAGAAGGCCAATGATATCCTGGGGTGCATTAAGAACAGTGTGACCAATAGGTTGAGGGAGGTGGTTCTTCCCCTCTACCCTGCCCTGGGGAAGCTGCATTTGGAGTACTGTGTCCAGTTCTGGGCTCCTCAGTTCCAGAGGCACAGGGAACTACTGGATAGTCTCCAATGGAGGCCTACAAAGATGATTAAGGGACTGGAACATCTTATGAGGAAAGGCTGAGAGACCTGGGGCAGTTTAGCCTGGAGAAGAGAAAACCAAGAGAAGATCCTATCACTGTTCATAAATACCCAAAGAGTGGGTGTCAAGAGGATGGGGCCTGACTCTTTTCAGTTGTGCCTGACAACAGGCACAAACTGGAACACAGAAAGCTCCACTTAAACATAAGGAGAAAATTCTTTACTGTGAGGGTGGTGGAGCACTGGAACAGGCTGCCCAGAGAGGTCATGAAGTCCTAATCTCCAGAGACTTTCAAAACCCGCCTGGACACATTCCTGTGCAACCTGCTTAGGTGAACCTGGTTTAGTAGGGAAGTTGAACTTGATATCCAGAGGTGCCCTCCAATCCCTATCATTCTGTGATTCTGTGTAACACAAACATCATAAGGAAGCCAAGCACTTAAGAAAACAAACAACGAATCAAAACTCATAACCAAGGAACCCCCCCAGCTTAAAGGCATGATTTCCCAGTTAGTGGATTCAATCTTTTCCTCTTATTCCTTCAATACTAGGTTTTGGTGGTTTTGTGCATGCTGACAGCACAAGTATATTAAAGCCAATCACATTTCATTTTGATTTTTCCTTTCAGTCTGTCTTTGAACATATACAACTCTTATTCTTCTTACCTTGCAACATGATTGAAAGGGAAGATGCTCCTAAATTATTTGCCACAGCCTGCTTTAGGAGAATGTTTTTACAACAACAGTCGATGAAATGTATCAAAGAAATCAATCAACATGTCTGCAAAAAATCCAGCAGCTTGTTACTGCAGAAAACAGATACTAAATACAGTAAAAAACTTGGTTAACTAGCATATAAAATACACCATTTTCCTATTTGACTTGACAGCTAACTACTTGTAAAAAATACATCAGTGAGGAGATAGGTACAGAAGGCTCAAAGTGGCACCTAAAAGCTTAAGTTGTCCTTCCTGCACTTTTCTGCAATTTTTCAAGACAACTAACACCATTTATTTTAGGCCAAATGAATGATGATTGCTTCTTATGCAAAAAAGAATTACTATCTAAAAATATTTAAATTCTAAAAACTTGCATAATAATTTTGCATGACAATCTCAGTACAAAACATCTTGAAATAAGGAAACAAAAGACCATTTTCTCCACCTTTGTCACAACAGTAGATATCTACTGTATTAGTACAGTACTATTTTATAGCTACTGCCAGCATTTCACCACTTTTGCCAATTTGTTCAAGGAACTGATGGTTGCTTATTTATGCCTCATTTAGGTTGAATCTGCATTCAGGTCAGAGTGAGAAATGTAAGGCCTTATATGACGACTATAAATAACTTGCAAAAAGAATTGTCCAACTCAGTCTGGTTTCCATTACAAGCCTATTTCCTTTGTAGCAGGAAACTACTGCACCATTGCGTAACAAGGACACAAAGATGCATAACCCTTCCACCTTCAGCAGCTTCCTACAGAACAGGGTTTAGGCACACTGGGGAACAACAGGAAAGGTTACATATCGTAGCTGTTCTCAGAGATGTCACCTCTATGTGCAATCAATACATGCATTTACAGTGCAGGCAAAACGAAACTGCACATCTCGCCCTAGACCATGACAGCCTTCAAAATTTCTGGGGGAATTCAGCAACACCACAGTAACAGGATGGTTGGGAGCATGCACAAACACTTCGAATCCAGAGTGTCTTGCTATAAGGCATCCAAAATCAAGAGGAAGACTGCTCAGACTTGTTATGGTCCCAGTGATTTGATCAGCTCAGTAAGACAGTAAAAAAGATGTGGCATCACTGATATTAAGCAGAGATTTAGCCTTAAATGAGAAGATATAGAGAACAAAGTAAGTGGCCACCTCAGCCGAAGTAAACTTGCAAGATCAACAATATCATGGCAGAGCTCTGCCAAAAAGCCTTTCCACAAGTTTCAGAGCAAGTATGAGATAGGCAGGATGAACCCTCCACTCTAATGCCACACAAGTGTTTTGTTTCTTTGTTTTAAACCCAACACATGGTTATAGGTCCAGGTAAATTTCCTCTCAAGAGCCAAGCAAGAGAGGTGACCACACTACAATCCACTCTATCTAGACAGACTGGCTCTGAAGTTAAAGAGGTTTTGACACCCTATACATGATGCTGACACTGTCAGGGCAACATCTGAAATAAGCAAAGACTTCCACAGAGTGTGCCCTTCACCTGAAACAGAGATTAAAGTAGGTACTTGTCCTAACTCCCTTACAGAAGATTTAAAGTTTCTCAGGGAGGTCAAAACCCTAAAGCTACAATGCAATAGGAACAGGTACCAAAGTAACAGCATCCCCAGGACCATCAGCCCATGGAAGCATAGAAGAAATTATCTGAACACAAATTGAGACTTTCTCCACAATGAACACCCCAAAGGCAAAGATGCTTCATTCCAGCTCAATTGGGTAGATAACAGGAACATAAGCTATGCTTTTTTCAGAGGCACACGAGAGGGGCTGGGCCAGTCACCATCAGTTATGACTCTATAGCTCTTCAGTTTCAGTGCTTATGCCTTAACAGATGTAGCATCCTTAAACAGCCAAAAGCAGCCTTTTGACAAGCATTCAAAAGAGAAGCTGTGTAGCCGATACAGATCATACAAATAAGCATCAGAAGGATCTAAAGAGGTATCAGCTAAGCCTCTGTCTTTAAATATTCTTTAGTTTGGTTAGCCACATCAGTTCTCCCCAAGAAGTTTCATAATCTTCCCACCATTCCCTTACTGATGATTTCATAGTATGTGGAATGAGGCATTAAGTTCCATGGATAGTATTTTTCAATTTTGTTTCTGCTCAGCACTATAAAAAAAAAGGAAACAAAAAAACCACCCACATCCAAGGCTCTTCTCCCTCTTCCTTCACACGATGCAAAACTCTTCCTCTTTTCCTGCACCTTGGAACACATTTCCTTGAGGTCAATGTTTGTTTTCAGCCCAATTCACAATTTAAAAAAAAAAAAAAGGCAGCACCACAACTGAAACAGGAAACACTGAGCTTTCACTTCAACAGAAGTAAACTAGAACTTCCTAACCGCTGGTCCAAAAGCTGCCATAAATAAAAAGACACAGAGTAGTCTTAAAGACTTTTAATACATTTGCACTCCCTCAAAAACAGGTCTGCTATAGCTGTTATGTCCTGTCTTCCAAAAATAGATCAGGGCTATGTCTTGTTTCAGAAAAACTGGATCCTGCCCTGTAAGACTTTCACCAAGAATGACCCGAAGCTGAAAAGCAGGAGGCTAACAAATGCTCTGCCTAAAAAGCACAGCTGTTTGTGCAGTCAAGGAACAACACTGCAACTGAGACCTGGATTTGGGTCCAAATTACCTTACTGAAATATCTCTAGAACTCAAAGGATGTTCCTTTCACTTAAGTGACATCCTTTAGCACGCAGTTAAATCACTGTTGACGACATGAATTCCGTGTTAAATATACCGGATGTGGACATGCAAGCAATTCCATTAAAAATATACCAGTTTTCTTTCCCCAGAAATTTAACTGTTGTGGTTTGGGTTTTTTCATTTGGGGTTTTTGTTTGTTTCTTTTCAGAAATAGGCCTGAACCTCGTATAGAAATAGAGAATTTCAGTAGTTTAGAACCCCTGCTATTCTGCAGGCAAGACTAGAATACTGCTAATATAGTTACGTTAGTTCATAATTGCCAAGTAGAACACCCACAAGGTTTTAATGACTATTCCCACTCCAAAAAAAAACCCCACAGACAAAAACAAACCAACATTTGACAGTACTTCCATGCAGTAACATATACACAGAGACTATATAAGGGAATGTAAAGGAAAAGAGAAGGTGTCAATAGAAAATGCATTTCTGCTAACTGGAGAAAACACACAACTATTCTCAACCCTTCTCTGAGGCTGTGTCTGGAGGCCAAGGAATGTGCTAGTTATAAAGAGGCCATTTATGACGGAGTTCAATAGCATTTTAAAAGCCAGAAAGAAATAGCCTCATTAAAGACAAACTTGTACTAAGATTTCAACTGTAATAACTCTAGCTAATAACCAGCACAATATTTATGAATAGGCAAAGGAATTGTGTCATAATTTTTTATATTTCTATTATCTGTCAATTTTTGCCTAACAAGTGCATCCCCATCAGTTCAAAAGCACACACCTTTCAACAACATTATGCCAATTCTGTTTTCAAAAAGAGAACAGGGAATGCAATGGCCAACAAAATTCTCATAATTCCAGCAGAAAGAGCTATAAAGCAATCACTCAAACAGAACTAAAGCAGCAATGGCTCGTACAGAAACAACCAATCTAGACAGTTATTCACAAGCATGATTTTAGTTGATTTCTCTCCATTACAGCTGAACATTCAGGAGGAGGAAGTAACACTGCTAAATGTCTGAATATAAATTCTATAATTTAGTTTGTTTCTGATGAATTTAAAAAAAGTCTTTATATCCTTTCTACACATTATAAAAATGAGATTCTCTTCCACAAAAGTAATACAGGCATATATACAGCATTTTCTATGACCTTATAATACCACTGCTCATACAGAAAACATTTCTAAACTTACCCCATATTTTGTTCAACAAATTGCTTAAAAAAAAAAACAAACAGGAAAAGGCTGCAACTTTTCTTGAATATAACCATTTCAAATATACTGTTTGACAGAACATTAATCTCTGAAGTTCCATGGTGATCTTAATCACAGATATTCTCAGGCCATGCAAACCCAGAAGTGATAAGCAAAAGAAACCAGGTGCCTCCTCTGCAATCCTGTATCATGATTCCATTAGAACACCCAGAGACAAGAATACTATAGTGAATTTATTAAATGAAATTAAGATAGTCTTTCAAAGAGTTTGAAGTTTAACCTTTTTAATTCAAGAACATTTCAGAAGAAATTTTTGATTCTGAAGACTTAAAGCTTGCATCAAATTAAAGGGTTGAGTAACAAACATCCTTTTAAAACAAGCACTGAGAACCTAAATCCTTGATACTTCTAAAATAAAGCCTTTATGTGCATTTTATTGCCTTCTGTACAAAGCTGCAAGTCAAAATTAATATAAATTTTCAAACAGTTTGCAAAATGCCATTATTATATTTATAATGTAATTACTTCAGAAATTCTTCTATCTTGAAAAGCAGAGAAACCTTTACCTCTTATCAAGCATACACTCAATCCCATAAAGGTTTCTAAAGTAGCCTCTCATTGATTTCTGTACCCTGCAGACTGTTTATTACACAGCTAATTTGCAAAACAGTCCTTCTACAGTACCAAATGCTAACAAATAAAAAGGTGAAGTCAACTGATAAAGTGAATCTGGTTCAGGCACAAGTCTTGTCAATCAAGCTGCTGATAAATTTAAAATAACCCTCAACTGTCATCACTTTAAAAAGCTGTGTATTTACACATCAGAAGACAGTTTGCTTGGTAAATAATAGCAAACCCTCATTAAGGTTTTTTTTATCTGAAGTACAAACAACTTTATTCAACACCCCCAGGTTCTGGATGATAGATTTACTTCCAGGTATTTCAGATACACACAGGAATACCTTCAAATCCAGCCTCAAGATTCTGATCTATAATTCTCATCTATGTGGAATAAGTGACAAAGTAATAAGACTCCACTTCCTTTCTTGGGAAAAGGAGTTGTTCTAATCTGAGCTTCAACTCAATATTTGGTACAGTGCCAAGTTAAGAGTATGTGAATTTTTGCAAGAATTCAGGCGAGAAAGTCTCCCAGGCGAATCAGGCATTTTCCTTCATGACTTCTCATGGAAAGCAAAACACACTAACAGACCTTTGATGACAAAGTTAGAAAACAATTAGAAGAGGGGACGATGGAAATATAATATAAAACAAGCAGACAGACTTTCAGGGTAAAAAAAACCTAATTCTAATCTTAAAAAAGTAAAATAAAATTGTATACTAGAAGCTGACAAGGAAATACAATGTGCATATTACCACAAATTAATTACATGGCAACTCATAAGTGCTTATAATAGTCACAGAGGAAATAAAGACATGACATTTACTGATAAATAAGCTGTATTCAGTAGCAAGTTCAGCCTGCAGGGAAACCTCTAGAGATGAGACAATTCTCAACAGCAAAAAGATGATAAAAATTTTATTCTTTCTTAACTAAAGTAATAGGTCAATTGAGGCAGTGATTTCTCTTTTTTTTCTGAATTGTGTATTCTTATTTTTCTTAATCATCTAATATTAATAAAAGTGATTCAACAAAATTACTAACATTTTCCTCTTCAGATAGATTCATATTCTTCTTTATTGCTTGCATTGCATAAGTGTCCTTCAGCACAGAAAAAGTGTTAGCAGCCTTTATATTTCAATTTCTGGTATTTGATATAAAACATGAATTAATTTCTACATTAATGGTCTCTTTTTACTTGAAGATATTTTTGCTGTAGCCAAAGAATGCTAGCAAACAGCAAAACAACCTTAGTAACTTTCAGGAAAAAATTCGAGGTCTTCTCTGGACAAGGAAGCAACAGTTTCTGTTTTAAAGGCCATGCCCAAACATTTAAAGTCAAACACCCTCACTCAAAACATTGTCAGTCTACACTTTCTCCAACTCTTCCACTGTTAAGTGGGGCCTAAAAAGCTCCTTTTTATTTTAAGCCATAATTTAAGTGCCTCAAGACCATCTCTTGTTTTAAACTCATTGCAAAAGTTACTACGTAGTCAACGAATCCAAAGCCAGTACATGACCCGCTTACCAAACACTAGTGCAGAATGACTTAACCCCCCAGAGATCAAACAATAATCTGCAGCAATGGTGGTAACTGCTCAGAGGCACAATGATTTAGTCTGTTCACATCTACTGCCTGATAGAAGATGCCATGATTAATTATTGAGTTATAAAGCTTTATGCAGCGTTTCATTTTCTGTGATAAAGAAATCCAGATTTCATTACTTCAATTGAAATGTCTATTTTTGTCTTTAAAGCTATACTAATATTTCAATGAACATGCTCAGAAAGTTTGATTTCTAAGCACTGTTGTCTGCTTCAGAACATTCCTGGAAAAATTGTGGTTTTGTTAAAACTTTCCCTGCTACTTGGCTCCCCGTTAAACTAACAGATGTCTGAGACAAACTGAAAAGCAACACTACCACGTGTTATCAGGCTTCAAGTTTTATTGAAAGGATAGGCCAAGAACTGAAGGAAACTTGGAGGCACTGTCTCAGAGGTGAGAAGCCTCTTCTTCACAGGCTGGGAGGACACTGGGGAATGCAGTATCTTAAATAATTATACCACAAACACCTGAGGCAGGCAACTTGACAGAAGGAAAAAAACACCCCACACAACGAACACCAACTAGTTTGACTTAAACCACAGAAGTTACAAAAACAAAGCTGGAGGTTTTGATGTTTGGGTTGTATTTTGTTGTTGTGGTGGTTTGGTTTGTTTGTTTTCCTTCTTCCAAATCACCTGGGGATCTAAACAAAAGCAAAATTTAGGTTCAAGTCCAGAAGAAAGATGGCCTTCAAGCAGGAGTTTGCTTGCACTGTGTCTGTGGAACCCATCCACTAGATGTCAGTGTCTTCTTGGGCAGAGGAAAGCCTTGGATCCCAGTGAAAAGGCAGCAGCTGAATCATAGAATACGAGGTTGAAAGAGACCTTAAGGATCACCCGGTCCAACCTTTTTACCTAGTCCTTGGCTATCAAGTCAACTGTAAAGGAGAAAACTTATAAAGCATTCCTGGGCATCACTTGGGCCACAACAGAAGCAGCCAACAACAGTAACATTTGTTAATACCAGACAGAACATAAATATAGTCCTAGACTTAAAAGTTTAGCCAGTACAGCAGGAGGTTAAAGACCAAGAGCTGTTTCATGCAACATTACTGATTACATGTACAGCACACTGGTCAATAGATATTAAGACACACTGAAAATAGGTGATAAAAAAATGCTGCAAGATAAAGGTATGTTTCCTATTTCCCCAGATATCCCAAAACACAAAACAACACTTTTCTCCTAAAAAAATACTAGACAAGAATGGGCTCTACCTCTATCAAAATTCAAATTAGACCTAAAGAGGCTCAGACTCCGAAGCAATAGAATTATAGCACAGTGTGAAATCCTCTGTGATAGGCATGAAAACTCCACACCCTAAATAAAGGGCAGAGAAGTCAAAGTTCAGGCACAGTAACTGCCTGTAGCAGGAAGAAATGGGTACGTTTCTGTTCATCTGCACGAAATCTAGTTAAGGTAAACTCTAAATTAGAACAGAATATTTCAGTTGGAGGAGACCTATAACCATCATCTAGTCAAACTGTGTGACCACTTCAAGGGTGTCTAAATTTGAACCTAAAAGGAGAATACTGTTATAAAAGGAATTTTAACCTTAACAGCAGGACACTATACTCTGAAAATAATGCCATCACCTACAAACTGTGGAGGACTGACAGGCAAAGGCATACCAGAGGGGAAGCAGCATCATGCATTACAAAAGAAGACAAACAAGAAGAATTGAGGGGGGGAAAATCAAGCTAAGTTTCTATAATATATTTTAACATACCCAGGATAGTGCAAGAGCTATACTATCAAGGAAGCGATCACAGCAGTGGTAGTACACACAAGAAACCAGGTGGTTCTTGAGCAAGAGATTGGGAAGGCTATGAAACTGAAAAATAAGAAATTAAGAATTTCAGATGACTATAAAGTACATATTTCTTTTGTTTTAAAGTTATCAGATCAACTTGCCAGAGAACATTCTCAGTCTTCCAGCGAGAAAACCACCTTGGAGCAGATTTGAGCAAGCACAGGACCTGCCTAAAGACACAACTCCAAAAGAACCACTTGATAGTTACTGCATACTTGTATCTAGGATCCTTGCCAGATGGGAAAAGCATTAAAAAAGGCACCCCAACCTTTTTGTTTAGAAATAGGAACTTATTAAAAATATAAAAGAGAAAATGGGGAAGTTGGATAAAAGGAAATTATATAGAGCTAAAAAAGTAAAACATTTGCAAGCAGCACAGGGCCTGTTTAAACATGCCAGGTCCTGAAGGTACCTGCCTAAACTATCCTGACAGTACAGCAGCTATGGGTCCTGGCATCCCGTGACCATCAACCTGCTGCTACCACATACACAGTCTAGGAGCTACTACTCAGAATCTGCCATTGAGAAAAGCCTAGAAGGATGGCTCTGTTTCATTCTTGCTCTCAGTATCCACCACTCAGAATACATTATTGGACTAGTATACGTTTGATTTGACACAATGGCTTTTTTTTTTTAATATTCTGAAGAAACCATATAGTATCATATCATCCTAAAATTTATCTACTACTTTTACTCCCAAGTTAAGAATATGCATATTGTACCACACAGCAAACTGTATTGCACTGTCTGGAAAGAACAAAAACAAAACAAAACAAACAAACAACCACAAAACAAAATCCCATTCCCATTACTGCCTTGTCCCAAACACCACAACTGTTTATAATTCATTTTCTTATAACCAAGTTATTTAAGGGACTGTCTGTCTTCAACCCAGCTCCTATTTGCCTGAGCAAGTTCAGGCAGTTTTATTCTTTTGCTCTGATGCTGTGAATCCAAACCAGTCTCAAGAAAACTGCCTTCAACATGGAAATAACTCCAGGTTTTTCTTCCCACATGCATATACACACTACAAGAATACTGTGCTTGCTGATCCATCTCTTTCCAAGGTAACTGTTTTGATAATTTTAATGAACAAGTGGTCCTTTAACAATAACAAAGGCAATACATGGAGCATCTTGGCCAAATTTCAACTCTGACAACATTTCCTGTAAGTCTTGTTCTTCATCCACCATGCTGACGCTATTGGTTGGTCAAATACAGCTGTATTCAGCACCACCATAACTGATCTGTAGACTCATCTACTCACATTTCTCCTCACTTACAAATATACCTTTTGTACCATATATAGCAGATTCTAATGTTAACACCAGAAAGAGTTTAACATTTTAAAATCCTGTCCAGGCAGCAGAAGACAACTTCATTCACATTATTCCTTTGTCCCAAACACCTCAGTTATAATTATTAATATTCAAGTAGTCTACTGTGTTCAAATAACAAACACATCCCTCTCTGCATACAAAGCAATGCTTCTTTTGTGGCTTATGAATTCTGATTTAATTGGTATGTACTTAAATATTTAGATAAAATCAAAACCCCATAGATTACAAATGCTAACAGATTTGTGGGATTGATGGAAATCACAAGTTCCTTATTTGACAAAATCAGCAAAAACGTGACAGATTCCAAGCCTTTCCATCTTTTAGGGAAAGGTAAATAACCACCTTGGATACAACTTTATGGCATACTTCAGATTTTAAAAAAGTCTCCCCCACAGCTATAACCCTGAGTGCATAAGCAGCTATTTATCTGCCTCTTCCTATCAGCATGGAAGCTAACAAATGGAATATAGAAGAGATATTTTCTGATCTAGACCTTTCACTCAAATTTTATTCTGCCTTGTCCAATTCTGTCTCTTTTAACCTTATTTTCTAAGCCACTAATCTCCTTTATTGCCATTCCTTCCTCACAGAGTAACCGCTGTCTGTATAGTAACTTCCTAGAGCCCACACTTGCCCATCTAGGAACAGGAAAGTTGCTCAATACTAAATGAAGCATTCCTCTTTTCTCAGTTTACAGATATATTTAAAAAAATTCTGAGAAAATACTACAGTTGTGGTCAAATTCACATTCTAATTCTGGAAAACTAGAATCCATTTCAGCAAAGCCACAGAATTAACAAGGTGACTCAATGAGACACTGACTGTGACCACATCAGAAAAGAGGCAGTGGGTGGAAGAGCATGACAAAGCCCACTGCCTGCAGAGACCAGAGTCAGGCTTTCTTTGATTGTAAAATACTGGTGACAGTTCCTGGCATGAGCAGAACTTCTTCCACATTTCTACTGGCTCTTTCAACTCAGTATATTGCTCAACATACATTACCCACAAAGAGCAGCAGGCTGCTAACCTGCACACAAGTAAGCTACAAATACCCTCCTGGTTTTGCTCACTAAAAATGCAATGTAATCTTCACAAAGAAACTCCTAGTTTTTTAATAGATTCCCCTTAAATTTTACTCTTCACTGTTTCCTTCCCCATCAAAATATTATTTTTTACCTCCATCAATAAAAAATATACTTCATAGCAGTTTACTTTTCAACTTACAGACCTAAAATTAGAGAATCAAGACTTTAATTACACTTTTAGATAATGGAAATGAAAGTTTGTGAAACTAATAGTCACAACTTTTCAGAATGACAAAAGTAGATGAAATACAGGAAATGAGGAAAGTTACATTACCAAAGTTACTTCCTCAGATCTATCAAAGCACTCTTGGGAGAGGCTAGATAAGAAAGAATGGAATTTAAAATTTTACAAGAAAGATAGGAAATATTAAAGCAAGCAAAGTGTCGGTTTCTTTTTTATACCAGGAGTAAAAAGAACAACTGGGAATGTGAGTCTACAGAGAACTGAACAACCTAAAAGGAGTATGTTGAACTGCTGCTTACAAGAAAACTCCATGATTTGCTTTTCAGTGTGGAAACATACATCTTTAGTAAAAAAAAAAGCAACAAAAAAATCACCAAACTTCTGAATTCCTACAGATGCGAAATATTGCCTATTGCAGTATTTCTAGCTAGGAAGTAGGCTAGATATTGCCTGCAGTTTGGACTGGGGAGAAACAATGACCTTTTCTAAATATCAGAAGTCCCCCCACTTTTAAAAGGAGAACTATTTAAACACACTAGAAGTATATGAAAAACTGAGTTTCTCAATCTTTTTCTCCCTTGACAGAAGTGGCAGTATTCTAAACAAAATCAGAAGCTTTAAAAGATTTCAATTTATTTTCAATGCATCACTTAAGTTTAACCCCAGTGCCTGTTGCAGTTTGACTTTAAGGAACAGCAGCACTTTTCTAATGCAATGCCCTTTTATCCTTGCATTGTGCATTCCCCTAAAGGCTACCTTCTCATTCCCAGTTGCCAGCACTGTGCATCAGTATTCCACTGGGTAACCAGAAGAGCTATTAATGCTAATACGCCCAGACAGGAATACATGTTTTTTCTAAAGAGGCAGTAACTGCATGACAAGTAATAGGATGAGACATACAGGATTGCTAAATCCTGGCTTTAAAATGCAAAATACAGAAATACATACTCCACAGCCAAAGTGAATTAATTCACAGGAGCAGTGAAGTATCACAACGTCTTATCAGGATGGAAGTGCTTCTTATAGATGCATTACAGCGAATAGTACATTATGTGAGAACACTCAAGTACACTGCTTACTAGAAGACTGCATCATGACCCCAGCACAAGCTGCACTGCTATTCTCTCTGAATGTGGACTGCATCCCTTGTAGCTGTCATGACTCAATTTATTTCAAGATACTCAGGTTAGGCTTTGGTCTCCAGGAGTCTCTGCAATAACTAAGCTTAGACAATAGTTCAATACTAGAGTTCTTTTTTGAGGGTAGGAATTCATAAGCAATATTACCTGGTCCAGTGCAAACCCTGGAATATTAATCCTGGTGAAACAATAACAAGAAAAATCATAGCAGTGTGCATGATAAGTCTTACAAATAAGACTTCCAACAAGATTCAAAAATGTCCATCTTTCAGACAGGCAGAGCAAACAGCTTGTTACAGTCAAAACAGCTTTGAAACCTTTTCATTCCCAGCAGTTGCTTTTAACCAGTCTTGTTAAGCCTCATCATCCTGTTTCTAGGCTTCTCACTCCACTGTCCAGAGCTAACACATTTCTAAGACTTTTTACTTATGAAAAAAGTTGATTATCACAGCTAGATAACATTTGCAAAGTTAACTTCCTCTCCAAGATGATACTGAAGCCAATAAAACTTGTGGCTAAACTATTCTGTTCTGAATTTAACATCAGAGTGAAATAGACCAGTCAGTTCTACTTTGACCAGTGAAGTAAAACAAAACAAAAAAACCCACTCATTTATCTTTTCTCCTATTATCACCCATAAACTGATCAATCAACCAATGCTTGCACAGCCTAAAAGTGTACTGAACTACAGTATAGATGATCATTTGCTTTCAGTTAATTAAATCCATAACAGCCTGGGTAAAGCTAATGCTCATTCTGAAAAGCTTCCAGGCTAAAAGTAAAGCAAAGTTGAATAAATATTTATGTTATTTGCATTTTTTTCCACTCATCTGTCTTCTAAACCAATTAAAAACTGATGGTTCAAAAAAATAAGGAACTAATTCTAATAGTACAGGGATAAGGTAGCAAAAGCACAGGCGTAAAAATGGAGGGGGAAAAAACCCCCAAAAGCAAGCAAACAAAAAACCAAATAAACCAAACAAACAAACAAACCCCCACAAAAACACAAACCACTCCAAAACCCCACAACAGAAAGAAGCAAAAAAGAAAAAAAAATCCAAGATAGATCAGAGTAAATAAGTGTTGAATCAAAAAAATGTGTTGCAATTTGCATAAGACTTGACAGAACTACTATGCCCAGCAGAAAACTACACAGTTGGCAGGGATGATTTAACTACTAGCTGACATAAATGCAGAATTCCTAGAAGGTATCTTGTTTATACAACATCCAGAAGCTAGATCCAACAAGCTAAAGACAAATCAAAAGACAGCAGTATGACTGCAAAGGAAGCCCACTTATGCAAACATTTCTACTACCTCTTTTTCTGCAAAACTCATTCCTCCATGGCATTTGAGACACCTCTAAAATTCAAAATACACCTTGCATAAGCAAATTTCCCTGTCTTCTGAAGGTGTTTGAGCCCAATTTATAAATTAAAAGGTTTATGTATTCAACTTTCCACACAACGTGACAGTCATATACTCATTAAGCTGATGTGCCACAGGAAGGAAACAAGGTTGTGATCGCTATCCAAACAAATCTTCAGTTCAATCATGTGAGTTACATTCCAAACAGAATATTTCATGTTCTCAGTTGTTACTAATAAACACTGAATTCCCATAGCACATTAGCAAGTAGCTGTTACCAGTAAAAAAAATAAATATATATACATATCTTAAGTAAATATGTCCACTGTGTTATCGCTTGTCTTGGAAGAGTACGCAAGGAACAACATCTGAAAATCTACACCATCAGTACAGGCAACTCCTAACTTCAGAAATAAGTCCTGGAGGTTTTAAAGTGGTAATACAATGGCCCCATAAAGTCTAAAGGACACAGCATGGAAATGCAAGAATAGAAGGAACTCATTTTTGCACTTATTTACTAAAGCAAATTTTAGTGACTCCCCAATACAACTTAAAAGATCCTTTACCTGACAAAAATCATGATAATTTTTAGTTCAAAGGTACTGTCTTTCTAAAAAGACATCAATTCATTATTTAATTATACCCCTGCACTGCACTCCATTTTTACTGCACTGGTACTTCTCTCACTTCTTAACACATCCTGGCCTGATGTACACTTAATATGTCTGGAAGTGATCTTCATCCATAAGGGCTAAAAATATCATCAGTGAAGATTTTATATTCATGTACTTTCTTCACTGGATATTCATATTGCCTTACTTTACCAGACACAGATTTTTCTTCTATGAATACAGGAAAGGAAGCCTATTATGCATACTATAAGACTGTACAAACAGGATGCTGGCTTCATTTTTCACACAATCACCAATTTAAACAGTGCTAATGCTTTTTAAAACGCTGTGCCAGCAAGATATGCTGCTATAGCTTTGCACCAAAAATGCGGTAGTGCTCAATAACTTTTAAGTTACCAATGCACTTCGGCTATTCTGTATTAGAATGAGTTACAGAAATAGCTAGCTTTTTAAGAGCAAATATTTCCCTTTAGGAAATCATAGTTTATACATGAATTTATGGCAACAGCTTGCCAACTTGAGGATGCACATATATCTTTCAGTGTTATTGGTGTCTCAATTTAAATCATTAACAGGCCATACATTTATGTAATTTGTAAGAAATACAACTAAGCTTCTCTCTTACAGTTTCATTTATTCAAGTTTCTACCTGTTCTTTTCAGAATAACAAAAATAGGAAGTTGACACCCTCAATAATTTGCAGGCTGCATTTTCACTCTTAACAACAACAACAAAAGAAATTAAAGTTCAGATTTCATCATCTTAATCAAAATGCTAAGAAAATATCTAGTACTACCTGAAAAAGTAACTGAAGCAATGTTACTACAGAGTATCAAGGCAATTCCCACAGTAGTTCTGTGGAACAGCCTGTAGAAAAGTTCTTCAGTTTATAAGGAAAATACAAAAGGTTGCAATTGATTTCTGAGGGACTACATTCCTTTGTGACCTTTGCTAGATTATATGATCCTGCTCTGATAGGGGGGTTGGACTCTAAGGTCCCTTCCAACCCCTGACACCCTGTGATACCTGGCTTAACATCCAGCTTTATGACAACATGCTTCTGAACACTCAGTTTGAAAGAGATTCATGTCTAAATCTTTTCAGTGCAAAGCTCCCGTGTTCCAGTTTTATATCAAAAAGCTGTTAAAGGAAACAATATAAGTTACATTTCTCCTTTCTGGGCCTATTCTTCATGAAGCAGAAATAACAGAAAAATAAAAGTATCTATAAAACAAGAGATTTCTTTACTAAGACAAATTCCAGTGAGCGTCTGAAGTACTTTAAGATCCTATCACCTACCAAAGATCATAGTTATTTTTCTCCATTAACATTTACATGTAGTTCCCTATATGTCCTTTAACATTTACGCAGTTATGTTTACACAAACTCACTGGAAATTAGTTGAAATTAATTCTACACTTTAATTTAGTCATAATAAAATCAACATGGCTTTGTGTAACTATAGTACCAAAAGTGTAAGTCTTAGAAGAAACTGTCAAATATTTAGAGCTATCTGGGGAGACTCACAATATCTAAGAGATTATATCCTTCCTTTAACAGCTTGCGCAATAGGAGTGCTGCCCTATGGGCAATTTATAATTAATTCATTTCTGTGGGAATTCTCAGGTTTTTGAAGCAGTTAAACTAACCTACATACGCCTTTCCCTCCAGAATAGTGTTTCATTTTCCAGCTTTATTTTAGGCTAAATGATTCCCTTGAGTACCCCTACTGGACAACTGTATTCATTTCAATTAACAATTACCTATTTGCTAAAATTATCAGAATATACATGAGGGAGTAACTAATAATGAAAGCATAGCTTCCAGTTGTAATCCTGGTTCCTGGCCAGGAAGGCAATGATTCAAATGGAAAAGAATTAAGAGGTATTTTCTAGAAGTGGAAAAGCAGTAAAAAAACTAACCAACACACTATGCACTGCAGAAACACAGGACATAAGACATTTACCACTGAGGTATCTCCTTGATCAATTTTACCCACTCACAGAGCAGCTGGGCATCAACTTAAGACTGTGGATAGCTTGGGTTGGTAGGTGCATTCCACTATTCATAAAACTTTTTCTTTCCCCCCGTGTTCTGCTTTTCAGAAATAAAATTAAATTCTCAGTTTTGTGCAGTCAGACTGTGCAAACACCGGACAACTAAACCAATCAGAAAAATCTGTCCAAGTAGAAAGTTATACCCAAGCACCATGTATGCTGCCAGTACACTGAGTGCCTTGAGAAAAAAAAAAAGGCACTGTACCACCACAGGGTTATGCATTGGAGAGTCAAATACAGTCAAATAAGAAATGAAACATTTAGGACAGAGTGGAACACTCAGCTTCTCAAGAGCTGTGCAGTTCCCACAGCAATCAATCATTTCAACATGATGCCTAATCTACCCTGGCAAGTCCCTTGAACACTTAAAGACAGGAAACTCATGTAGCATCCTTTGAGTCAGGAACACAGCTGTTCAAAAATAGCCGTGTCCTCCAAGAACTATCAGCAGAATAAAAACAATGCCATACTAATATAAATGAAAAACATTATTAAAAAATAATCAACCAATTGAAAACAATATGAAAATTCTGTACCAATGCCCCCCCCCGAAACTCCCAAATGTGGTGAGTAGATGGAAATAGTGCCTGTCAGTCTCTGAAGTCCAGCCAAAATCTGCATGAACTAGAACCTTGTTAAATAGCTGTAGACATCCAGCTCAGCACAAGAAATGCATCTCATCCATGATACAGAACCTAAACTAGATACAAAAGATAGCAACAATAGCGGCGGACACTAAATGCCCAACCTCAATAAAAGCAGGACTATGAGACAATGCCACTCATGTACCACACTCTTTTCAATCTCTCATTGATTATCCTTTATTAGCTGTCCAGAAGAAAAGTCTTGGCCCCTTGTTCCCATTATAGGCCAGCTGCACAGATAAAATGGTCATCTACCTCTTCAGAACCAAAGAAAACTGCTCTCAATCTCCCTGGTCCATGTAGAAGCTGTTCTTCCTGTGATCACAGAGTACAAACATCTGTGTGTTTTCAGATGAAAAACAAAAAACAGATGTCATCCACATGAGGCAGTAAGAACGACAAGACAGCAAGACAGACATATGCAGCAAGATGCAAAACTGTTCAAGAGGACACCACTGTACTATGACCTTGTTGAAAAACAAACAAAACCAGCTAGAATTTACAGGACTACATGAGAAGGAAGTTCTTGCAAAAAAGTTTGTTTGAAATTGACAAGTTCAGTATTATAACTAAATAAGAGATTAACATAGTGCATGTGTTCT
>JANIJG010001517.1:0-45956 GCA_024611175.1 Megaceryle torquata | reverse complement strand
CTCTAAAGCAATATGGTTTCAACTAAACTAACTTCCTTTTGCCTTTAAACACCAAAACTTATAGTTAAGATCAGATAATTAAAGTTACCATATTTCGATAACATTTAAGAATCAAGGCCTGCTCTCCAGCACAGCCCTTCCTTCAAAGAGAAGGGAACCTAAATTAAAAGGATACACTTCTGAACACTTAACAACTGTGTTAGGATTTCTCCAAGTCATACCAAAGTAAAATTTAAATAAGCCAACTGAACTGTACCGCACTTACCACTTGGTCTCCTGTGTAGTTGCCCATGTCACATTCCTAACACGGGGCAGTTCAAGTCTTTTTGTTCGCCTAAGGGAGGTCAGAAGGAAATTAAATAAAAAAAAACCAAAAAACTGTCAGAAGCATCATGGTAGGATTTCCTTCAAAATTACTGATGCTTCCCTTCTAGAAAGCTGAATGAATGTAACATGTATCTTTATTTGCTTTTGTTCCTAATGACACGTCTAGCCCGTGAGGCAACATCATTCACAGCTTCGGTCCTCTTACAACAGCTACTTTCCCCCCATTGAAGGAATTGTCTACATCAGCTTGCTACTTTTTTCTAAGCTTTTCTTTCACAAGACACTTCTATTAAAGCAATATTGCCTTTAAGTCTTCCCATAAATTATCACAAATAAAAATTACCTTTTAAAGAAATTAAAAGTATCAGTTTGTAAGAGGATGGATAGGAGGAAAAATTAGGTCAACTGAACTAGGTCATCCATTTATACCTCTACTTATCTGATACCTCTTGGGAAACTTATTTCTCTACTTTATCTTTTTAGCTGCATAAGAATTTTTTTCATTCTAAAGCTGATGGCAACAGGGTAGCTAGAATAAGGCCCTCGGAGATAAAAGCAGTAACTTTGCTATGCAAACCTCACAGCAACTGAAACATCCTGACATCAGTATTCAAAGATACTTTAAAACAACAGTCCCCAACCCAGGAAAACAAACCTGAAGTTGGACAGACTTCACTGTGCTCTTCTGCTTTTAACATTCTTTCCTTAAACTGCTGTTGCACACTCAGCTTCCCTAGTAAAGCTACTAGCTTTGTACTTGTGCTGTTTCAGCAGTATTGGGTCTGACCAATTCTGGTTCTTGAAGATGTACAAGGACTTGAAACACTAACAATACAGCCACTCTCTGGGACTCTCACTTCTGGATCAAAAACTCTACAGCCCTACCAGAGCGCTCTCCTTCCATCAACACATTCTGACTGCTCAAATATGAAAAGAAATAATTCATGAGTTAAGTTTACACTACCAAGGTTTTTTGCTAGATGAAGCAGGAAAACAAAGAGCTTAATCTCCTTGCAACATTCACATGCTAGCTAACAGAAATAGAAATGCATATCCATACTTCATTTAGGGCAAATATACACAGCTGAGTTATCCGAGCCTGGCCTGGCATAACTGTAGCAACTGCTGAGTACAACAGCCTGAGGAAAGCACCAGGATGCAAATACCAGGATGCAAACACCGCACTTCCTAACGGCACAAAGAGCATCTGCTCTACCCAATTAATGTATGCTTTACTCAGTTCCATACCTGACCTTTAACACTGGTGCCCCTCCCTAAGTGAAAGCTGTTTTATAAGACCAAGAAGAAAAACATTTTCTAGTTTCTGAATTCAGTTATTCAAATGCATACTCCAGGTACTACCATAGTCATCTTTTCCCAGCACTAACAAGTGCATTACTGTTTTCTCTATGCCGAAATTTCCTATGTACTAAACATATTACAGTACAACTGTAACAGTATACAACACAAAATCCACAAGTTATATAGTAACAGTGAAGGAAATCAAACAGGATTTCTGTTTATTACAAATTAATGACTTTAAGATGAATTTAAAATGCCTCAGTCTTCTGTTGGACTTACTATTAACAAATGTATATACATGAGACACAGATACTCAAACCTTTCCCTGCTTTAACTCATGACTTCTATTTAGCTGTAATACTATCAAGGAAAAATACCCTGAACCTATTGCAGTTTTAAGGTAAGTTATATACACACCAAAACAAATTCTTACTATAGCAATCAGTTACACATGTGTAGAGAAATATATAGACAATCATCCAGATACACATACATATGTATGTGCACGTACACAGATCTACAGAACAATAGATTAGGGTCTAGAGTTGATTAACTACGGTCACGCGACATCTCTATACAGTTATATCTATCTAATAAAACTATATACAGCAAAAGGACACTCAGATCAGAATAAAAACAAAGTATACACGTGACATGCTATTTAAATTGTTTGGAGTGCATGTAGTGTGACATGAGGTGCGAGATAAAGATTACCGTTTGCACCTTCTGGACAATGCTATACTATTCAGCAAAACCAGGACACAAGCCTTGACTCCATAAGAACACACTCCTGTCTTTAAAGACTGAGCAAACAGATCTTATTACCACACAAGCTATTTGACACAACCCAGAACATTGCCTAACTGGCTTGGTTTAGTTTCATTTGCCTGAAAAAACTACTGTAATTTTAGGCAGAGTTTGCAAGTTTTTATACCCCAGGGTCACTATAGCAGCTTTGTGGTTGTATTCCAGCTGCCTCAATGAAAATTCAGAATGGCATCTGTGAAACAACAGGAACAGCACTCATTTCCTCAGAAGGTGACAAAAAAAGTGGAATATTTAAACTGAATAGCTGTTTACAGAAAGTTGCAATTTTTGTATAAATTTTAAAGAACAGCATTTCACAAAACTTGAGAAGCTTCTGAAGAGCTACTGAAATTACTGCTCACTTGTATTACTCCAACAAGATACAGTCCATGTAAATGAAGCTTTATGAAGGGCCTCGATGACTATTGCTACTCACAATGAAGAAATCCGTCAGGATGTGCATCCCAAATAAGATTAACAGCATCTAGATTAAATATATTTAATGGAAACAAAACCTCAAAAGTGCATTAACACCCAGATTAAAATTTATGGAAGATGAGTAGTAACAGAGCCACTTTTTTTACCCTGAAATTATAAAAAAAAAAAGGCTCAAAGCATATCTAAAGTGACAGTTGTCAGCGACCTAATAACACCTATCAAAGAGCAGACCTTCTTGTAACAGATCAGATGTTCAACACACTTACAGGTCACTTTCTCCAAGGCAAATACTCTTTCCATCATGCTTAAGAGAAATGCTCAGAAACGTTGATGTTTGTTCAAAAGCCCCCAGTTTACAAGAACTTAATGCAATCTTATATTTACAACAGTTAAATCATCGTTTTTTTCCAAGTTCCAAGAAACAGTTTAGCATCTAGTTGATTCTACCAAAGCACTTGTCCTCATTTAGACTTTAGAGATGAAAATTATTTCTCTTGAAAAGACAGCATGTATTTTATAACACACAAAGCAGAAAATGAGTTCATGTTTCAAACTATGTGCTACAAGCATGAAATTCATAGAGTAAATAAATACTAGAAAACATAATTTCCAAAAATGCCCATAGGGCATTTAAAAACATAACAAAAACAACAAAAAGCCCCAAACCTCAAACAAAAACACATGCAGAGATAGCATACTCTTATCTTTCTTCACAAAGTTTCCAAATTGTACGCTTACCTTATAAATGTGAAAAACATCTCAGATACTCAAGAGGTGTATTAATGGTATTTGAATCAGAAAGGTTTACACATTGCAAATGCACATTACTACACAGACAAGCTTTTAAGAAGAGTGCTTCCCAGCTGCTACGGCTATGGTTGAATATACCACAAATACTATTTCAGAATGTATAGGAATTAAAGCAAAATCAATGTCATGATTGCCATTAGTACATGGACTTTCACTAAGTATCTTAGTAGTCTTGACCAGTGATTTAGAATACTCTAGATGGCTAAATCATATGAGTAATCTTGTGTCTTTTAGACAAGATGCACTTTCCTGGAAAAAAACAAACAGGGATGACAAGTTTTATAACATCTGGCACAGCACTGCATACGATCAGCTTAGCTTTTATCCTTAGAAGTCAAGCACATTCCACCTCCCCTTTTTATAAATAGGATTTCAGAGAAAAATGAGATAAGAATAAAAATTTTGAAAATAGAACCATCAAGAGGTTAAAGGCATAGAAACTTTTTATCCATTTCAAATCAATGACCCATTCAAACTTCCTTTCATACTTGAGTAAAGAACTCAACATGCTGTTTTCTATTTCCAAAGCTAAGAGTTGCAGCTTAGATTGAATGGAACAGTGATACACAATATTCAGGTTTTTTAGTTTGGTGTCCTCCTGACTGAAAGGTATAAAAAAGAGCCAATACCAGATGTAGATACCTAGTAACTCCTTGCCAAGTTATTAAAAATCAGCATTATTTAGACAGATCATCTAAAACAGGATTATTTTGACACCACTACCTCCAGACAACAGCTGAGGGTCACCTACACAGTACTTGGTGCAAAAACCACAAATGCTTCTGCGTTCCATGACAACAGATTAGCCAGAGATAAAATCCAGAAGACTAAGCAAGACTGTCATATACCAGAAAACACTTGAAACATAGCATCTGATTTTTTAACGTAAAGCTTTACACCATTCATATCTCAGTTTTCCTATAACAATGGCAAGTGATAGAAACAAGAGTTATCAGAATGCTTTTGCATAAGAAAACAAGAATGTGTTAGTTGTGAATAAGTTAAATGAAAATCAGCAAAAATATTTCTCAAGGTCTTTCTAAAATCTAGGAAGCAGAAAACCTGCTTGTTTTATCTTCATATGGAGCTTTAACTTCCAACTTCAGTCTGATGCAAGACACATGCTTATAGAAAATCAGCATCTACACCAGGCTGGTTGTATTCATACAATATGAAACACCAAGAGGAAGCATTCTATACTTACTTCCTTTTGCCTAAGCAACAATGTCTGCAGAAATCAAGGGAAAAGTATACTCTTGCATGTATTGTAACCATTCTACTAAAATCCTGACCTACATTATTTTAGAAAAAAGCCCACTTGCTCCTATATCCACAGGTACATGCTTATTGGCAAAACACACAGGCAAGCCTACACTGTTTCCAAACCATCCACTTCATTTAAACCTAATTGTGCACATCCATAGTACTGAAGTGATCTACCAGTAAGTCCTGCTTACTTTGTAGTGCAAGCTAATTAAATACATTTTATTTCCAGTAACAAATTTGCTATCAGTGCCCAGATTATATAATTCATCTTATGAGCAGGTGGAAAAGGAGAAGTCTACTTTCTGCCTTCGAAGTGGAACATGTTTTCAGGCATGTCAATAGCATTATTAAATAGCAGTTGTAGTCATCCACACCATGGACTTTCAATAACATTCAGCCAGACTTATCAGTCTGCCTGTGCATATCTCAAGCTTCTCTACCCTCTCTTTCAGTGCTCCCTGGCATCTATCTATCAAGCACTTTCAGTTCATTCACTCAGGCCTGAATATAATTCTGTGAGCCTATTACTGAATATATTCAAAGTCAATAAAGATGTGAAAATAAGGAATAGTTTTCAATTGCATTCACACAGTATTCCATTCCTATTTTTAGATTCCATTTTGACTTAGAAATGAAGCAATGAGTAATAGCAATTCCTATTCCACAAAATTTGCCACTGCTTAGCAGCAACATCCTGCACTTAAAACAAGAAAATACAACTTCCTCTGTCCCCCCGCACCCAAAAAATCTCCACTAAATCTTAAATAAAATGGAACACTGAAGCTTTTTACCACCTTCACCTCTCTTCTGCTTTGTCAACCGTTTTAAAGAGCATACTAATCTATACCTGCTTTATTACACAGAGGTGACTATTAAGACCAGCGTAAATATGAAGGACAAAGATTAGCATCCTAGTTTCCTGGTTTTCCTATAATATATTATGCAAATATAAAATAAGAATGTTTGAAGTGTTAAAGAGGACAAAAAATCTGAATGCAATTCTTCCCAAAGCATTTAACATTGTTTCAGGTAATATATCTTTCTCCTGAAATGTCTCACCAATTAGTTCCTATAACCTTATCTTCTCATTTTTTAAGCAGCATTCTCTTTCCTTGATGCTCTATGAAAGCAATAGGAAGGCTTACTGACTATACAGTTAAAAGCTATAGAAACAATATGCTGTCAAATAGAGAAACTGAAACAAAAGCTATTTTTCCCTAGAGAGGTGCTACTACTTAGAAGAAAGGATGACAAAACTATTGTCTTCCATTCGACTATAACAAAGCTAAAACATCAGGCTATTTATCAGATATGAAATGGTAGAATTGGGTTAGGAGATCTAGTACAAAGTGCTGAACATAAAGGTTATTAAGTACATGTAGTTTACATAAACAAGATTCATCAGCGCAATTGTCAATTTGTGTTTAATAGCAACTACATCACAAACTATCACTTCATGATAGTGCTCTACTTAACGATTAATGCTCTGTCACAGTATTTAACCTTTAAATTCTCATGCGAATATGCTCTATTCAGTGAAACAAGGATTTAGTAGAGTCCTATCCCTCCAATGCCATTCTTCACATTACATATTTCTCTCTTCCTTTCCCACACGCTCAGATGTTTCAACAGCATACTTTCAGTATTTGCAAAATCCTGCCCAAAGAGCGTGGCTGATTTCCCACGGACTCCCACCCCACCCTGGATGAACTCGTTACTTCCCAAAGTCCACTTCCTCTTCCACCCCTGGACCTGCCAGCGCTCCCAACGCCCCTCCGCCTTGTGCAATATCCGCGGCCTCCTCCCCACATTTCAGACAATCCCTGATGCGACATTTACATTGAGATTTTTTTTTTTTTTTGTTCCCAGACCACTGTTCCCAGACTGACAGCTTAAAGGGCTAACGATGCAGGTTTAATCCCAAATAGCACCAGACAATAAAACAAGCTGCAAAGATACATTTATACGGAGGTTGGTAGCCCACTCATCTTCAGCTCTTCTGTGGGTCTGACTGTATTTTGATATTAAGTATTTAAACAATATTCAAAAGTGCCAGTAACATGTGCCCAAAATTATTGTTCACAGCTCATACCATCTATTCAAAAGATAAATTGCCCCAAACGTTTTAACAGCCCGATTAAACAAAATAAACCAGGAAAAGGGCTAATTCTCCAATAAATTCTTCCCCCGAGCACACACGTTAACCAAAGGCTGACGGTGAACTGATCTGGAAGGAAGAAAGGACGAGGGATACAGGCAGCGCTGCGATGGGGGATGGGGAGTGAACGGAGATGTTAGGGAAGGGAAGATGAATATATTCTTCCAAGGACTACTCAATACATTTAGTATATCTCCTCGGAAAGAAATCTCAAAGCAGGCGGCTACGGGGTCAGAAAAAGGGGGAATGGAGGGAAGGAGTGCCCCATTATCCTCAGATGACATTATACATGGCAACCCCGTGAGAAAAGGGGCTGTAAGGGAGAGGAAGGGCTAACAGCCCTCACTGAACCGCCTCTGTCCCCTTTATCTCAGGGAAGGGGCGGGGGGGGGAGCCTCCCGTTCAATTTTGCAATAGCTGATCACCTACCACCTCCTCAGGAGCAGAGGACGGCCCTAGGGGGCTGCGGTGACAAACCTTTCCAGAGGATGGGGGCAGAAAAAAGGGTAAATTAAGGCGGCCGCCTTCCAGCGCCCCCCCCCCCTCCCGCCCAGCCGAGCTCAAAAAGTGGTGGGGGGCACCGGGAGCCGGCTGAGCTTCGGGGTACACAATAGCAAGTCACTCCCAAGGAAAGCGATGCTTCCCCTGACGCCCCTTTGCTCGCAGGGGGGTGAGGAAGGGACTGCGGGGGCAGCGCGGCACCTCGGCCCCCCCGTCCCGAGGGGAGGCAGGAGCCCTGCCCGATCTGCCCGCTCCCCCCGCCGCGCCGCCGCCCCTCACCATGAAGTCGCTTGCGAAGTTGTCCTCCCCATTGTGGTCCGTGTCCTTCATGGCCTGGACTCGCTTAATGAATTTCCTCAGGATCTCCTCCTGGCTCATCCTGCCCCGCCGGCCGCCCTGCGGAGCGGGAGCCCCGGCTGCCCGCCCGCTCTCCGCCTAGAGCCCCCTCCGCCACACGAGCCCGTCACCCAGCAGCCTGCCCTACCTCGCCTCTCCGCTCCCACCTCCCTGGCCTGCCCCGCGGCCTGCTAGCGCGGCTCAGCTCCCCACCCCGCTCACGGCCGCTCAGCCGCCCGCTCCATCCTCCCCTCCCTCCGCCCGACCCTCCCTGGACGACGACGCCGCCGCCGACACAGGGACACGACGAAATCCCCACCTCCTCCCCCCGCGCAAGCGCGGCTCCCCCTCCTCCGGCGCTTCCTATGCCCGCCCCAACTCAGGAACCGTCCCGCCCCCGGTTCGCGTCCATTGGCTTCTCTGATGGCCTCCTCGTCCTCTTGGTGACCGTGCACGTCAATCACTGGCTAGCCCAGCCTCGAGGGTGAACTTGGTTGCGCCCTTCGCCTCGCCCCAGTCTGCGAGCCCCTCCTGTTTCCCACGGATGGGACCTTCCGAAGGGCGCCGAATGGAGCTCTGGAAGGGACCACTTGGAATGAAAGGGGGGGTTGGGACCTAAGTGCGGCTTCCCCTGTCTGGAGTACAATGGGGCGGTGGTGGGTGCTTGCAGCAACGGGACCGGGAGGCAACGGCCGGAGCTACGGCACATCGGGACCTGTAGTCGCGCCAGCGCTGTGTCCCCCGCGCTCGGCGGCCCGCAGCGAGGGAGCGCTGCGGGGCTGGGCGCTGTCGCCTCCTCACGAAGCGTCCCACTGAAACGCCCGGAAGAAAAGGGCTCCCTCCTCGGGTGGGAAGCGCGAAGCCGTGGAAAATGCCCTGTGGGGCTTCCTGCGCTGGCGGTGACCGAGACGGGCGAAAGGCTCCCCGCGGGGCAGGGCCGCGGGCGGCGCCGCTTTGGTAAACACTGGACGGCAGGAAGATGGCCGGCCGGGACGGCCGGTGGGCCGGGGCAGGTGACAGACTGGACGCAGACTCCTGGCCGGGGACTGCTCCCTGCGCGCGCGGGTATATATATAATAGAAAAGTCTACAATAGAAATGTCCGCACGCGAAGATGAAAGGACGGTGTTTGTAAGGGTCTCTGGGTTGGGTTTCGGTGGCGGTGACACTGCCGGGAGACCGGTGCGAGGCTGGCTTAACCCGCCCTGGCAGGAAGAGAGTCCCTCTACCCCCCAGTGCTGAGGTGGTGGTGGCTTCGGGCACCTCCAGCCTTCCCACGAAAAAATGTTTTTAAGATTTCTGTCTTGCCTGATGCTGGGCGTTTCAGCAATGTCAAAACATGACGAGCCAACAAGATAGTGTCACTTATGTCTTTCTTCGATGTGAAGAAATTAAACACTTAAAACATCTTCATGGGTGTTGTCCTGATTACATTAACAACTTCTGCTTCCGAAAAGCAAAATAATTTTAGACATGTGTATGTATAGCCTTGTAGCTGAATAAACGTACTAAGCCTTTTAAAGTATATTTTATTGGTGAGGAACTACACAGGCTTTATTGATGTAGTGGATCTAATAAGACTTTGTCACACAGACTAAGGATAAAGGTCTGTGCTGAGAAGCAGGACCTAGTTAAGGCATTCCTACCAAATCACCCATTTTCTACTTCTCAGTCCCACTCTCTATAGTTTGTTGTGCTTGCAGCCACACCAGCGCACCCACTTGTTGGACAATAATCGAACCAGCTTAGGGAACTGGTTTGGCTGCAATACAAGCCCATAGTATAACTTTTTTTCTTATCGAATGATTAAGAAAGAAGCCAGAAGCTGGCTTTGCTACCAGAACAAACATTGGATGAGGACAGAGGGTCTCCTACTCGGGCTTCTTCTGACCCTGTTCCTCTTCCTGCTCCTGAGGACTGCCTTCCTGTTTATTGTGACCACCGCACATTCGCTGGACTGAGTATAACTTTGTTTACTTTATACTGGCATTGGTATTCGTTTGCCTGTTTCATTAAATCTGATTTCATTTCAACCCGTGAGTCTCCTCTCCTTTTCCCGATGTCCCTTTTTGGCTGGGGAGGAGTCACTGGGTGATAGAACAACTGCTATAGTTTAACCCTGGATATGGGCTAAACATGGACAAATGGCCATCAAGTCATGTCCTTCCCAGTGAAGACAAGTTTTGACCTATGATGTAGGACCCTGAACTGTAGCTGCTGGTGCATGGCTACATGTTTCGTTCTACTGCATCTGCCACAGAAGCAGTCATCTCTAGCAGAGGGGCAGGTTAGAGAATTGACAGGGTTTACTGCAGAGTTCAGCCTCTTATAAAAGGGTTATTTTTTAGCAGCTGATATTTATGGAACCTAACGTACAGCAGATGTAAGGACACACCAAAGAGTTGGGAAGGAGGGTTAGTTCTGTACTGAGGTAGTGAGGACGGAAAAACTCGCCTTGCACACAGATTACTGAAGCTTGAGCACCCCACACAAGCACATCAGTTGTCAGAGCTCGGTCTCCTCTCCATGTCCTTTACACCAGCCTCCATCAGTAAGTTAAGCAATCAGCCCTGAAGAGCCACAAAGATGCCTTCTTTTCTTGCTCTAATCCCTCTCTTTCTCCTTTTCCTCTTCCAAGCTTCCTCTTTCTTTCCTACCAAAAAGCAGCCTTAAAGGGAAATACAGACTCAAGGTAGGAGGTAGGTGTGGCACAGGGATCACAAAGGATAGCTGTGACAGGGATCATCATGTAATCTTTTCATGCCACCTTGCTGGACTTCATCTGCTTCAGGAAGGTTGCTTAGTTTGCTCAGCGGCTGCCCTACAAACCTGCTCCCAGTGCCAGATGTCATGTAACTTTAGAAAAGTGATGCGTGGGAGTCAGCAACCAATCGGTGAAGGCTTGAATGTGGTACAGTTTTCTTCATGCCACTCATTTATCCACAGAATAGAGTTACAGAGGTCTTGAGAGGAGGGAAGATGATGGAACTCTTGTACTTGAATCTCATGCCACCATTGCATCACATTGGAAGGACTCAGTCATCAGTCTGGACTGGTTCATAATGTGCCTCTGCATTGCAATAAACTGTTGCAAACTAGCAAGTGTAAGAGTGACCTTTCATTGGGTTAACTGATAAGAAGGATCTACAATCTCAGAAGGAAAAAAAAGCCCCCCAGACCAGCCATGTGTTGCTAGCCAAAACAAAGGCCTATATGAAACAAAGAAATTAGAAATAGCTGGGGTGGAGAACTTTGCTGAGTCTTGTTTGCATAAGCACGTGTACCTGTGAGAGCTGCCACGCAGTCCTGAGCACAAACCCAATAGCACCAGTTGTATTTCCATCAGCCCTGCAAATGTTGCTCTCTCATCTCTGTGCTATGAACACAGAAACCTAAATTTTCAGCAGCAAAAGGAGTGCTTTACAGAATCACAGAATGTTAGGGGCTGGAAGGGACCTTGGAAGATCATCTAGTCCAGTGCCCCTGCTGGAGCAGGATCACCTAGATGAGGTCAGACAGGAATGCATCCAGGTGGCTTTTGAATGTCTCCAGAGAAGGAGACCCCACAACTTCTCTGGGCAGCTCATTCCAGTGTCCTCAACCAATGATAGGACAAGGAGCAACGGGTGCAAGGTGGAACATAGGAGGTTCCACATAAATAAATATCAGTGCTTTAAGTGGGACTTTTGATCTGAAACTCAAGCTGTCTGGGTTAAACCCAGACATCTGACCAATCTAGCATGTGTGCATGAGTGTGTATTTGTGTAGCTGTAGGAGAGAGACGGAAAAAGAGAGAGACATGCAGGGTGAATTACTCACCCCACAGATAGAACAGGAAGTTGCAACCAAAATCTGTAGAAGAAATTGTGGTTGTGTCTTAACAATCCATGCAAGTATAGTCCTTGGAGAAAAGCAAGTAGATCACCTGCAGCTTCTCTGCTTTTAATCTCATTTTGCCTTGCCATGCATGACTCCAGCTGCTTCAGGGAAGGAAGACAGCCAGTTTTTTCTGTTCAAAGGTGGCTTCTCACTTTCTCACAAGGTAAGCATGTGTTAACTGGTAAATGTATTTCCCAGCATGCATACCAGGGTTACACCCAGTCAATGAGCTGGAGTACCAAATGTCCTAATTTACCAAGCTTCAGAGGTTTCTCTGAAGACTGAGGTGGAGCACAGGTTCCCCTCAAAGCTGTTTGACTGCAATGTCTCTGTGGCTTGGAGGCATGTTCAAAACCCAGTGCCTATCTATATACCTAAAACTGTGTTCCAGAAAGAAAAGAAAGAACTGGAGTGGGAGGGAAGGCTTAAAGAACCCTACAGCTCTGAGTAAGGGCATTGTCTCCTGTGGTTTGATTCCTCCTTTGTCCGGCAAAACAAGACTTTGTGCATTCCTTGTAATTTGGCATGACTACACTGCAATGACAGTTCATCACAAATTTCTCCTCTGCTTTGTAATAATCTACCAACTCTCAGATTTTAACTACCTATTTGAGTAATTTGTTATAGTGGTGTCTAATAATTAACATATTACTGTAATTATCATTAAATTATGATCAATATATCCTGTATATGAAATCCCAATTTTATCTATACTATGAATCTGAAAAATATTTTTGTAATCAAGAGCATTTAGGATAAAAATCAGATCCTAACATTCATAGGTTCTAAAATCACATACTTGAAATGTATTTTAAGTGCAGTTGGCTGGAAGTTTTCTAAAAACATGGTGTTTCAATGTAAAATACTGTTTCTGTACAATTTTTTTCCTCAGGAAACAATTTTGCCAAAGAATTTCTGCTATCTGACAAAAACAATACACTGTTATACTTACAGATGCAGAAATGTCTTTACCATTGAAGACAGTACCACTGGGGATAGGGACCCAGCACATGAAAGAGCTGGAACGTGGAGTATAAATGCCAGGAAGCTGTTGAGCAGCTCAAGGGTGCACATAAAAACTAAGTGCAAATGTAGTATTTTCTTTGATCTGACAATGTGTCTTTCCACAAATGTAAAAATGTTTCATGCTGGTTGAAAAGAGTTAAATGGAACATTGAAGAATACCAGCATCAAGTGCTTTTTGTATGCTCTGGCCCTCAAAACATTTTGGTATCTGTTGCTTTAGTTTCCAAAGAGGATAGAAATTACCATATTTGGCTTTCTGGCAAAGTCACAATTTGACCACTTAGATTATAAGTAACAAACTAACAAATAGGAATCCCCATGGAAGTTCAGGATACTCAGTTTGAACACAAAGGATATTGTAGACAATAAATCTGAGGAAGATGCATTATATCCTTTGTATATAACAAATTGAATTTCTGATTTAAACCCAAAACTAATCACATTTTAAATGAGTCATAAAGACCTGATCAGTGTCTGTATAATATGTTCCATTCATACTAATTAAGTGCCATGTGACTGCTGAATTTCTTGACATTTGCATCTATTACTCTCAGTTAGGCAATGACAGACTCCTCTTCTATAATTACCACAGAAAATACTACTCCTACAATTTAATTTTACATGGCTTGCTTAGTTTTTATTAACTTCATCTAGGATTCTTTGCACAACATTGTTACAACCCTTTAAATGTGACATTTCTTATACACCTAATAAATATTTTAGATCATAATTACTGAGTTTCATAATCAGCACATAATTTGGATTCCTCTCTAACAGTAACATGCACCCTCCCCCCAACATGCACACAGTTTCCATACATAGAAGAAACTTTGTTCTTGCTGCTGTATTTACCGTAGCAGCATTCAGGTTTAAAGTGGGGTTTAGGTATTGCTAACATGCAACCAAACTAAAAATAAATGTGTGCATTATTATCATCAACATAATCCCCTGCCATGACCAGATCTAAAAAGAAAACAGCTGTGAAATAGTATCCAGATTTAATTTTTTTCTGGTTAGCTTTTTTAATTTTTCATATAATTAAAGATCTGCTCTGTTGATTGAGGTATTTTGTTTGATTTTTGTGAATGTAAAAAAAAAAAAAAAAGAGTTTAAGAATTGGATTAATATTTTCTCCAAGATATTAATGGTATGGAAATAAACAGCATAAGGGCCCCAAAATAAATTGATGTTTGTCCTTTTCATATCTACTTTTCAGTAGTTTCAGTGTAAATCATTTAGAGATCTGATGACTGTTATTTATACATGACAATGTAAGAACACTGATTTCAGTGGGATAGCTGCTTTGCAGTATTGGACATCAGATTAGGCAAATCAGGAGCCATTTTCCATCTGTATCTTTTGACTTTATTAAATTTGGCCTTACAGTTTCTGAAGCGGGAATATATCTATCTTGTGACTACACCTGGTACATTTGACACAACATGACACAGGTCTGGTTTGTCAGTGGCCAGCAGCCAGCTGCAGCTCTGTGGTGGGCTGTTCTGGGGGAACCTCATTTGCCTCCTTGTGACAAAGCTTTCATCAAGGGTATTCCCCAGGCACGGCCCAGCACATCTGAAATGGAAATACTAGCAGCAGAAGGTAAGCCTGTGAGCAGGGCATGTTAGGTTATTTGTGCTTTCAAATCTTTGCCTTCAAGTATTAGAAAAAGCATCATTAAAAAAATCAACACATTTAAAAGACACAAGGGAAGAATCTGGATCTTCCAAGGGGAGGCAGTAATTCAAAATTTTATTTTGAAAGCAGGTAATTGAACAAAAATTAAGTTTGTAGTATCTTTAACAAAAAAATCTTTGTACTAAAATCTCGCATTAATGAATCCAAAAGCTATGTCAAAGTCAAATGAGCTTTGCATCATTTATCATATTCAGTTTTTGTGTTTCAGCCTCAAGAACAAAAGAATAAATCTGCTTGTTACCAGTTTTATTTCAAGATTCTTATCCATTAGTGGAGCGATATTTGTTTTATCCGTAAACAAACCTCAGGCTAATGTTTGTCTCTGGTTTTATATTAATCAATACAAATTAAAATATTTTAACATGTCTAAAACACATCTTTATGGAAAGTAAAACATTAGACAAAATCTGAGCCAAAGTGATTCAACACTGCATTTTTACCTGACATTCTCTGGACACATATACTATTCCATTTTATTCTGAAAAGAAGAAAGACTGAGACTGCTGCTACTAATGCATTAGATATGCTGGTGAAACTGAGATCCCTAAGAGTTCCTCCTGCAAAATGCCTGCTGTTATGACCATTAGCAGTCATAATGGTCAGCTCAGATTCTCATCTCCTTTGTAGATTTTAAAAAAATTAAAATTAATAGTCTCTTAAGGAAAATGGTGAGCATTATAGTTTGGGAAACAAAAACTGGGGGGGAGGGGGGAACTAAAGACACCTCCCCCCTTCAAGCCCATGAAAACTGTACTATAGGGAGCCATCCTATATGTGACCAGGTCTGTTTTTATATTAACTTCAAAGAAATATGGGTATAGTTCTGACTTTACTCTCTAATGTGAGTTTTCTCTCATATTTCAGTGAGATTTCTGTTATATCTGTGCACCTTTAACAAAAGTGGTATAAGCTAAACATATACTGTGTTCTACAGTATTCATATTTTGTTATCAGAGAGCACAACAATAGTTCTATTGTGTAGGGCAGCTCTCCTCAGAGGTGGAAGGAAGGCTGCATACAGGCTTCCAGAGTGGTCCAGAAATACGATGGTGACACCAGACTGGCTCATGTAAACAGGAAATCAAAGCAGGATGTAAACTGGACTGTTTCCATATTCAGTAATACTCAGCTAAAAATAAACAGATGGAATAGAGGTAGGAAAGACAATTCTCCCTGAAAACTAATTTTTCAACTTGGATTTTTCAAGACCTGATATAGAAATTAAAATAAAATTATTTTTAATGTTGCTTTATCACTATGTCTGTAATGAGATTGCATTTACACCCAGAGAGGCTACTAGCATGAAAAGTAGGCTGGAAAGTCTCTCTTTACAGAGAATAAGGACTTGGAGATGAAGGTTGAAAAGAGATACAACTGCTCTATAAATATATCAAGGGTTAAAAAAATCAAGGGGAGAGAATTTCTATTTAAGCCAAAAGACAACATTGAAACATAAGAAAAACACAAACTGTGAAATCTTTAAATATTTAGGCATCTTATTCTGAGAAGAATAAGGAGTTCTTAGCAGCCTTTACAGAGTGAAAAAGAGAAGCTGGGTTTTTTTTAACGTAAGAGAATTTTGTAATGCTATTGCCTCTAAAACCATCTTGTGGAGTTCACCTGGGAGATCCCCTGCAGTCTTCAGTTCCTTATGAATTCTCTGACTGCTGATCATGTCTGTCTCAGAAGTAAAGCTTTTCAGAAAAGGAGGAATTCTTCTGAGTTACTTAGATGATGTGAGAAATACACATTATACACAAATCATTAGTGAAGTTTCCCTTCTACTGCAATAGAAAACTACTTGCAGTACTGTTCTAAAGACTGTGATTTGATTCATACTATGTTCTTAATGAAAATGTAGAAAAAAATGTGGTGATTCATTTAGCCTTTGTTACTTCACCATCTCCATTAGGTATGCCAGATGCCATACAACAGGCTTGGAGCATGACAAACTATTAGTGAGAGAAAAAAAAGGCACAGTAGCCTCACATACAGCTGAAATCTGTGGGACTGAAATTAGGCACAACTGTCCCAAAACTTTAGGAATAGATGAACACAGGGTAAGAACTGGAAAGGAGTAGCAGAAGTGACCAAGTCCAAGCTCCTGCCATCAGCATGTGAACTTGGATATAATCCAATTAGTAACACTGTCAAACTTCATCTCAAAATAAGTCACATTGTTTGGTTTCACAGGCCACGTGAGAATACTGTTCCAAAACCTCACTGCTGTAACAATGGGAGGTTTTTCTTATTTCCAACCTCAGTTTTACAAGGATACTTTTTCCTGTGCAAAATTTCATCACAGTCATCCTGGGGCCAGTCATTTTTCAGTGTTGCCCAGTGATAGGACAAGGGGCAACAGGCACAACCTAGAACACAGGAAGTTCCACCTAAACACAGGGAAAAACTTCTTTACTTAGAGGGTTACAGAGCACTTTAACAGGCTGCCCACGGAGGCTGTGGAGTCTCCTTCTCTGGAGACTTTCAAAACCTGCCTAGACATGATCCTGTGTAACCTGCTCTAGTGAACCTTCTTTGGCAGAGGGGTTGGACTAGATGATCTCCAGAGGTCTCTTCCATCCCTTACCTTTCTGTGATTCTGTGAACTTTGTCATACTATATAAGAACAGCTATACTTCACATCTTATGCCATAAACTTCTAATAATTTCTAACAGGTGATCTCCATAGCTGGAGAATCAAATTAATTCTTTGAGCTGAATCAATTTTTCTTGGATAAGGAAGATTAGATATGTGTCAAAATTCCATATTATAAAAAAAAGATTCCTAACCTCTGGGCCTGCTTACCACAGATGAAGGATAAAAGACACAATGAGTAGATGCAATTCTGAGGGAAAAGAAGCAAAAACAGGAGGAAGCTTTTGGTTAGTTTTGCTGCTTAGCACGAAGCAAGAGCAGACCATCATGTCACTTATAGAATCTATGCTTGCTGCCTGAGAATAGCAGCGAGGAATGGCTAAAGGTAGCCTAAATGGTACCCATCATTACTCTCACCATCAGCCATTTATTGCACTAGGAATACAACACAGACATCAATAAACCATAGACATTCATAGCACACTCCATTAACAGCTAATCAAGGCAGTGGCATTGCCACAGACTTTATGGTATTGATATAATATCTAGAAAGACTTAAGTCAACTGGTCCAGCATTCAAGGAGGGCTCTTTCTTCAGAAAATGGTGCATATGATTCAGTCTTGGCACCTCAGGCCCACTGGAAATGCTGGATAAGTAAATAAATAAGGTACATGGTATTTTCTTCCCTAAGTGTAAACTTCCATAGAAACCTGGAGGCTGTGGAAGGAAAAAAGCCCAGACAAACATTGCCATGAGGTGAACGTCTTGGTTCAGGAATCACAGTTCTGACACAGAGACTCACCAAGGACATCCTAGATGACAGAGGCAGAATTTAGGTGGCTGCCATGAGAAAGAGCAATCACAATAAAGTAGAGGTGGTGCATGTTCTCATTCATATGCAAGCTCTGAAGGGAAAGGATATTTACACCACCTAGAAGACGATGAGATGATTACAAGATGTAAACACAGACTCTGTGACAAAGGACTGTAGAGGAGCTACCCTCCAATGCAATGGAATTCACTTAGACTTCCACCATGTTCCTAGTCCTTATGTTCTCAGGGATTGCTTTTCTTCCCTCTTGACATAATTTAGCCTTTCACCACAAAATATTCCACTAGTATATTCTTGATCATTAATGAAGGTGATGAGTAGAACCACTGAATGATACTGTGTGACCAGGACTGAATTACGAGAAATTTCACTTGCAGGTAGTGAACCAGAAGATGATTTTGCAAGGACAGCTCACTCTTTGCTTTAGACAATATCATATTTACCTTACGACTCCTGAACTAATCCCCATCTCCTTACTGTAACTAGTCATTGATAAGCATTGAATCACTGTTTATTAAGGTTAAATTAATCTCCTTTTCTTTGCTTTTGTTTTGTAAAGAAATAAATAGCAGTATCGAAGCTAGATACTAGCATGTGTGAAGTTTTTTAAAAATGTTGCCATATGGTTTTGGCTTCTCTGACCAGACTATTATGATAGAATATTCTTTTTTGAAAGCTGATTTCTGTCTTGCTGGCACCTATACTGACACTTGTTGAATTAGATTTAAAGGAACAAAAGAATCCAGAGCATCAAAAATATTAGAATGAAATAATATTCAGTAGTTAAAATTGTTACATATTTGTAGTACAGACTTTTGTCTTCTTAGTTTCATAGCAAACTAAAGTGGATGGTCAGATCTATAACTTTATGAACTAAAATAGAAAGAGGAAGAAAAAAATGTTGTGATAAAAGGAAATCTGCACAAAGAATGAGGGTAGAATACAATGCAGCTGTGACATTTCAGCATCACTCATTGAAGAAAAGTAACATGAGGTTCTTTTAAAATAATCTCTTTTCCTCCCTTTACTTAGCTCTTATGTACAGGAATGCAGTAATTGCTCAAATAAATCAGTCATAAAACTGTTTTGCACATGTATTTGGCTACCATTCTTGAGCACGTGCTCTTGAAAGTGCTAAGACTTCACCACCAACATAACCTGGTTTCAGTATTGATTGTATATATGTTTTCTGGTTAGTTTTTTAAAAACAGCTCAATGCTTTTTCTTTACTGGTGGTTGTACCAATTTATACTTTCCACAGTGAGGGAACACTTTGATTTCCATTCATCACAAAAGAAACTTTACCTGATTAGAGTCAGAAACTGTTATGCTTGGTTATGTTTCCTAAGTGTAACATGTTCTCTGTACTTGGAATAAATGACGTACCTGCCAGATGCAGAGTCAGTAGGCAGTTTTCTGCCAACATTTTATTTTTGTTGTTGTTTTCACATCAGTATTAACCATCTCAAACAAAATGCAAAATTCACACTCACTGGCATCTGGGTGGTTATACTGTCCAGGGACTTTGTGTTTACAAAATGAGAATGGCTTTCCCACTTCTATTAATGTAATTTCACACACTAAATAAGCAAGATATGAATCAACATTGGGTATTATAGCATATACTAACCATTTTCAAAGTACTATGTGTCAAAGAATTTAACTGGAGGGAAATTATTAATATCAGGAAAGAGAAAGACAGCATAAGCATGTGGGTAGAGCAGTAAAGATAAAGATGTACCTTTCATTACAGACAGCATCTTGTCATATGTCAAAGAAACAGCAAAGCCAATTGAAAGTGTGCATGATAGAGAACACACTTGAGTTCTTCTAATTTATCATAGCAACAAACACAGGCAATGTAAAAGAAAATAAGAGGCAAATCTGTTCCATTAATACTTCTAAGTTGCAGCACATGCCTGTGACAGACACACTGCCTGGCACATAAGAAATTTTTTACAAATTACTATGGTGTCAGCTTGTTGGAAGGATTGATCTGCTGAAGAAGCGGCCACGAAGTCTTCCAGAATAAGATACATAACTGATGAACATTTAATAGATCAAATCTGCTATATATACATAGAGGTTCTTTTATTTGAAATACCTTCAGAATCTATTACAAACTCTTGGCATTACATTATTTTTCTCCCAAACAATTAAGAACCCAAGAGCCTGTAACATAATAAACCACTTTTTTTTTTCATAATCTATCTGTCAAAGTCAATGGGTATGTAATATCATGGCTGAATGCTTTTCAGTACTGAATATAAAAATAAGGGAACTATACTCAGGTCCACACACAACTACTAAATGCTCATGAAGTTAGCTGTACTCATGGTTTAAATCTGCTTTTCATTTTAGCCTTTACTTCCATTATATAAATCGAGTGAAGTCAACCATGACAGTATTTTTAAAATAGTAGAATCAAATAAACAGACTTTTAATATGCTCAGCAAAATTTGCCATTCCTGAAAATCCAGACCTATGGTTAAACTCAAAATGCTGCCTGAGCTTTTTTTTTTAGCCTTGTTTCATTCAAAATGAAACATGAATAGTTGTCTTCTACATTGCTCGCAGAAAGGGAGATGCACACAAGACAACAAACACTCAGCAAGATTTTTATTAAGAGGCTTCTCAAACATGGTGACTCCAGCAGCACTGCTCAATCCATGCTGTAGCATGGCCACAGCATCCTGGAACCATTTCCTGCCTGTACTTCATAGTATAGCACAGTTCCAAATGCCTAATTGTGTAACCATTTAATGTACCTCCCTTAAAAGCCAGCTCAGAGAAGCCGTTGCTGAACTTAGTGATTATTATCCTGATAACAGTTTTTAAGCAGGATTCCAGGGCAGATCTTTAATAATCTGAACTAATAGCCTGTACTGTTTAAACCAGAAGGAAGAATAATAAACAACAGAATTAGCAGACATCAGGATAAATATGTTACAATGAAGAAGAGTCAATGTGGCTTTTGTGAAGGGAAGTCATGCTTCACTAATCTACCAAAGTCCTCTGACAGAGTCAATAAAACATGTTGGCAACACAGATCTGTTTGATACCATCTGCCTGGATTTCCAGAAGGCACTCAGAAAGTCGCCTCCCTCGAGGCTCTTGAGGAAGCTGATCAGACATGAAGAAATGTTCAGAAGATGGGAAGAAGGGAGAGGAACTAATAGTTGCCTTTCACAGTAGAAAGAGATCACACATGGAATCCCACATGGCTCTGTGCTGAAGTCTGCATTGCTCAACACAGATCACAAGTGATCAGAAAACAGTGTTGAAAAGGGATGAAAATGTTTGCTGATGACACTGAATTAGTCAGAGTGATACAAGACTATAGCTGATTGCAGACTCAGTGAAGAACCCGCTAACACATAATGACTCGGCAACAAAAATTCACTGTAGAGAAATGTAAAATGAAGGCAAACAGTGCTACAAACCACAACAAAAGAAATCAAGGACACAAAATATCCTTTTGCTGTTGTACAAACACTTGACACAGCCACATCTTCATAGTGTTTATAGTTATGCATCCATCTGAAGAGAGATATAGAAGTACTGTGAAAGATACAGGTAAGTGCAGCATGTATGGTTAAAGATATGGAGCCTTTACAAGGTGAAGAAAAATAAAATAGATGAAGTTTTTTGTTGTGAAAACCAGTGAGACGACATATGCCAGAGAACAATAATATCAGGAGTAGCCTGGACGAGGTGAATAGGAAGTAAATCTTTCTTTCAATCCAAAATCTGGAGGATATCAAATGAAGCCAGAAGATGTCAGCCTCCAGGTGAACAAAACGAGCTATATCTTCACTCATCACATAATTAACCAGCAGAACTTGTGACAGGATGCTGTGGATGCTAAAACATGTACCTGAATTCAAAAAAGTGTTAGATAAATTCCTGGAAGAAAAGGACACAGGGCTATTCAATACAAAACCACAGCATCTAGTTTAGGAATCCCTAGAATGACTGATACTAGATTCTACAAAAATATATTGGGAAGGATCTCTAGAGGGTCCTTATAATCTTCTCAGGACACCTGCTTGGTGGAGACAAGGTGCAAAGCTAGATGAAACTCTGATCTTACCTGTATTGCTTTTATTCAGGCTCGAACTGAGCTTATGCGCTATCACTGTAAAGTCAGTGTGCACAGTAGAAGTGGTCTATGTTGGACCTGCAGAATGATCCTGGAATTTCTGGGCACTGCTATCATACTGTACATCTGCAGCTGCATTTTTTGGGGACACATCAAAGCCACTGTTTGCACAGAGCCACACTCTACAAAGTGTTGTGAATGTCCAGGGTTTCCAAAACTATATCAAGCCTCCACTCAAAACTGTGCATGCTTATTGTCATTGCAAAACTCAGATTTCCCAGGAAAAGGGATGCTGAGTACCTCAAAATCATAGATAAATACAGAATTCCTCTGTATCATGCTGGACAAGATTTCTAAGTGAGAAAGATGGCTTATTCATGAGAAAACAGAAGGATGGTAGTCCTAATTGAAATGTCCTCTTTTATCTGGAGTGAATGAGGCTTCTCTGACTTGAAAAATAAGTTTTCTATAATTTGGTGGCTCTTGTTTTCATTGTCTGTCTCTTTGTCTCTGCTTAGTGGTAGGATCTAAAGGTTTGCTAGGGAGTTCCTTTTCTTTATCATTGTCATTTTTGTTGTCACGAGTTGCACTCTCATAACGAGAGGTTGTTGAGCTCATGAGAACACAGTAAAATGTCTGTGCTTTTGCCAAACTGATCTTCCTGGTCCATGTTACACATGCAAATGACGTTCTTGAAGGCAGAGGTGCGGCTTTGTAGTGAAGCAAACCAAGACAGGGTCTTAATCATCTTCATTTGCCTTTGTGTTTGCTTTGTTGTTTCAACACAGTTTTCAAAGTCCATTGGCCTCTGAATAATACAGGCTGCAAGTGTGTCTATGAAACCTCCATACCTTTCAAATCTTTGAAATTCCTGAGATATTTAATGTGTTCTGTTATCTGGAACAACTTTATCATAGATGTTGTTGGCTAAAGCTGTCCTTTTGTGATTCATTTACTTGCTGACTAATGAACTACTTAGCTGAGTTTCTTTAATAAAACTAGTGCAATAGTCAACTCTGAGAAGGTCCTGGTCACCTCTGTGTTCAAATAATTTTATTGCCTAATGCTTCAAGGCTCTGCTAGCTGCCTCATAAATGAGCATGACTTATTTTATATTTATCCTTAGTATTCTCTGTACAGTGAGAAAATAATTTCTTCTGTTTCTGCATTGTATTGGATTTTTATTATTATTCCTGCATGTTCTTTGGTCAGAACAATACCAGTATGAGTTCTGTGTTATTTTCCCCAAATCTACACATTTTCTTCACAACTGTTTCCTCTTCTTTTAGGACTAGTCCACTTCCTACAGTCAATTATATATTTTTATTTTAGATATCTGTAGGAACTGATGACGTTTTCTACCCACTACATAGAAGGTTTTTTTTGTTCCTTAGAAGCATAGCATTGCTTCTCTCTCTGTCTGATAGATCATTTGTAGATTATGGTAAGTGTATTGTGCTCTTGTTTCTCCTTAGCCTTACATCTTTTACATCTTCTCATACTCTGAAATACAGTGAAACCTGTTTGTTAAACTGTAATGTGAGCCTTCAGGCTTACATGAAACTGCAAGCTGTGTTTTTCCATCTTTTAAGTTTTCTCACAGAAAAGTTGGCAGTGGAGATACCAAACCTTCCTCAAGAATATTTTCTAAGAATTGTTTATACAATTTACCTATCTCGAGCTTGTCCAGACTGTTCTTTTTGCTGTCTCTATCACCACGTCTCACTTCAAAGTTCTTGCAGATACATTATGATTTTCATGTGTCTCACAAGAAAATAAGGGAAGTTTTTTTTGCTGTTACTGAAGTGACTTTCTACAGGGGGGAGTCTGGTGCTTTTGACTGTTGCTAAATGACCACAGATAAACTTTCTGACATCTAGTGACAATGTGGAATAATTATTTTTCTGCTTGAGCATAACTCTGCTACCTCAGCATCAGCATTCTCCATTTGCTTCATTCCTGCCACAAGGCTGCTCCAAGGGCTGCTTATGAAGCAGCTTATAAACCTGTAGCATTTTCCCTTTTTTCACACATGTTCAGCAATTATCAGGCTTCCCAGCTCACACTCTGTTTTGAACAGTCAGCTCAGCAGAAGCAGTTACTCACCAAAGAGCTTGAGCCACCATTGATTTCAACTGCTTGGCTTTTCTAAAAGGAAGCATTATACTTGGGTATAGATATTTATTACAGATTCCTCTCATTTCATCTCCTCAAGACTTAAGCAAATGTAATTCATCAATAATGAACAGCCAAGTATATATTTTACAAAGTCTCATATTTTAAGTTTAAAAATGTCCCGAATGACATTACATCTTGATGGCAGACACCCCCAGCAGCAACTGCAATCCAGTTTCTCCGTGATATTCTTATGCAGCCAACAGCCAGACAGAGGACATGGGGCAATGTGGGAGCAGATGTTTGTGACCTTTTGTCCTTTCCAGTATTTCTGCCAGAACAGATCAGCCCTGCTTAGACTTCTTGTTCCAAAGGCTCTCTGAGGAGGAATGGAGGCAGCCAGCATGAATGCTCATTTGGGTCACCTGCAGGAAAAGGGATATGGGGAATTCCTGATAGCGCTGCTGCAGTCTAGTTGGCACCAACTTTGGCAGTTGTCTATTTAGAGTATACCTATAGCTGCTGAATTCTGAATCTCTTCTTTGTGGTACTGCCACCAAGAAATGCAGACTTAAGCTCAAGAACATTATTACTAGGGGATTGTGATGTGCACTTGTATTCTGTCATTAGCAATAATTTGCAAAGGCAAAACCAAAATCAATCTCATAAATATCATAATCCATCTTGGCAGAAAATGCTCATAAGAAGCTTTAACATTTAAAAATACTTTTGGCTTCTGCAGGAAAAACTGTGAAGCATCTGTCTCAAAAGCCTGGGTTTTTAAAATAGCTTTCTGAAGGTCAGGTAAATGTTTTTAAATATTATTACCTCATAATATAGTTGGATGTAGATTATGTCCTGTGAATGCCAAATACTTAATCCTCTCACTCTTTCTGTTGTCATTTTTGTGCACATTGCTCATCACGCGCTTGTGTAATACAAACTTCTTCAGTTTGACGTACCAGTGGTCTCAGTTGTTTTTCACAGATGGACATACCTTTCAGAAATGTTTATGATAATACATTTTAATTTATTATTTTTGTCACCTTTTGAGTTTACTGTTCACAATGGATTATGACATATGGCTACTAAATGTTGATTTCTACTCACTAAGGTTTTAATTTTTACCACAATTTAATAAGAAGAATTCATGACCCAAGCTTTAAAAAGCCAGCACATCTTACTTTCTACATGTTTAAACAATGTTTGTGAGAGGTGGGGCAACATTTTCAAGTCAGTTTTGCTATCAGGAGAAACAGTTCAACAGAGAAGGTTTTTTTCCAACAGTGTCAGTTGAAAGAGGATAAAATGCTAAGTATTAGGAATTGACTATAGAAAGTGTAGGTCTGTTGAATGTATCTGATGTACTAATGTGCATGTAACTACTAGCAACATACATTAAAAACCTTCCTCCTTTCCCTCTCCCCTCAAATTCAACAGCTTGGCAGTCTATAGGTGATGATCTCCCACCATAACGGTCAGTTAATAATGGTCACCCGGTGGTATTCATGCAAACCCCTATCATTAGCAATTTGTTTATTTTTACACCTCTTAATTTTTGTACTGATATTTGGTGTACACAGAGGTCAAAGAGTAAATTTCAGCAAACTTATTTAATTTTGTTTCTTTACAAAATTTCAATGAAGAAAGTATTACAACATTTTTCTGTCATGGTAGGTCAGATCACCATCCATCTGGGTCCATGTCCCCCTTTAACCCATCTCTAACCTGGCTGACAGTGGATGCTAAGGGAATAATGCAGAGATGACACATTCACGGAATGGTCCTCCATAGGCACTGTCACTAAGCAGCTGAGGGACATCTTTAACTAGAGTTTATATATTGACCAGCCTGTGCTATGGTTACCATAGAGTGTCTGTGAATTTATCAGCTCCTCATCCTGACACACAATATTTCATATCCAAAACATTCTGTGGTATTGAGTTCCACAATGTAATTGTATGTTATGTGAAAAAGCACATCCCTTTGTTCATTTTAAATCTGACACCTGAGAGGATTTCATCTGTTTCCTTCTAAATCCTTGTATCACAGAAAACGATGATTAGCCCCCATTGCATCCACAAATTCAGACTTTTCTCTCAAATCCTTCCTTAAATTTTCTTTTGTAAGCTGATCAGTCCAAATCTACTTCATCTTCCTTCAGAAGCTATTCTATCTCCTCAATGTCTGCAATTTTCATCTGACATCTTTAGACTTGACTATCTCGAAAAATTCTTCAACATTTTCAAGTTTATCATTGGGATCTTCTCTGTCTATCCAAGATTGTTTGTGGCTAGTTTATTGAGTAGTATCCATCTCAGAACAGATACTTTCAGAGACTGCTCACAACATCCTTCACTGTGAAGTCAAAAACCTTGAAGACAATTTTCTCTTTTATTATATTATACCTCCATTTCTTTCAAAGACTTCGGTGAGGAACCTAAGCTTTTAAAATCTTGAAAGCATAAGCACCCTATAAACACTGGATGGCCTCTAACTTCTCTAATAACTTTGTGAAACACCACATCATGTACAGAGGTTTTGTTGATTTTTCTCCAACATATCAATCTGAACAAGGTGGGGTTTTTCTTTTGTATTATTTTGTATGGTTTCTACAAATCTACTCGTACAGATTTTCTTCTCGTATGGCCTTTGTGTTTTAGAAGAGCACCTGTAGGCTTCATTTCCCTAGCCTCTATTGATTGCAAAAGTAAACAAAGAGATTATTAATATTTGATTAACATTCAGACATCTGTAGTTGCATCATTAAAACAGCTTTTAATTTTTTTATATTGTATACACAACAAGTCAATAGAATTTTAATAAAAAATTAATACAATGAATTTGCAGAGCTTCAAAGACAAGTTTAACTGTAGAGATAGGCCTGAAGGTCCTATGGAACAAAGTCAAAGCCCACTAGAGTAATTTTTTCAACTAAAGAGCTCTACTGCATTTAGATTGTTTGGTTACTGTGTGATACAAGGAAATACTCAGAATTTGCTGCAAAAAGTGCTTGTTATTGGTTATAATGTTCCCTCTGAGGTTGATGTAGATTTCCTATTGACTGCAGTGAGCACAGAATAATGCTAAACCATCCCATACTGATTTGTTTTGAGAAGCAAAGCCCATTTCAAGCAGCAGGAATTTTTCCATGATCTCTACGCCATATTTTGGGAGAACCAAATCTCAAAGTCTTTCCTCTGGAAAACTTTCACTGAAAGTAACATCTTAAAGCAAGGACTACAGGAGACCGAGACTACTGCCCAAGGTAGTAAATGTCTAACCTTAACTATTAAAAATGCTGCTTCAAAGTAAGGAAAAGAGAAGTTGATCTGGCATTTTGCTGAACTTTATTTCATTTGTGAAAAATGTAAATGAGCAGTGACAAAAATGTCAGGGCTGGCATTTTATCTACTCTTCCTCATTTTTTTTTACATGTTTTTGCATATTCCATATAACTCCTTATCACTTCATCTTAAAAAAATGCACTTTTTGTGTATTTTCCCAATGTTTAGACTCAAAACTTTTATGCATGCACTATAATTTGCATATTAAAATCCAATTTACAATGCAAAATTTCACACTAATTTTTATACGGAATTCAATTTGCCAGAACAATGGTGCATACATTAAAAAGACTGCATTTTGAAAATGTATTCTTATGTAGGCAATAGATTGCTATTGCAACTACAAAAGAATATCATGAAACAGTGAAACACGTCTCACAAGTCATAGCAAAAGACACATTAGCACCCTAAGCTGCAGTTCACTTGCATGCAGATTAGCACTGAGAAGTTTTACTGGGAAACTGAGTGCTTGGGTTTTCCATTAGAATACTGAGTACAAGATGTGGAGTTATTTTCATTTTGTGTTTATTTTTGTTCTTCTAACCCACATGGAAATACCCACTTACTTTGAATTTTCTGGAAAAATCCCACTGAACTGTAGACAGAATACTTAGGTTTGTATGAAACTGTATGAAACTGGTGAATAAGACTGGGTTCCTTGGATGCCTTTAGGGAATCTATCATCATTAGTCTGCAGTCAGGAATACAACGTTGGATCCCAGCAGGGATGCTTGGAGCTGCAGAAAGGCTGAGGGAATGCAGAATTTCCAAGTCTGCACTTTTACCTGCCCTAGTCACTTCTTAATACCAGAGGATGATTTGTACAATGATCAAGAGTAGAATCTGGCCAGTGTTTAAGCAGTTAGATGGTACTGCTACAAAACTATTATCAAGGTGTTGTCATCACAAGACTTAAAGAAAGGCAGAAATATTCACACTTTGGATATCTCTGGTATCTCTTCAAATTGAATAAGATAGTGTGGCATTAGTTCTGCAGCCTGGGCAAAATGGCTTACTTGTGAGTTTTTTCCATAACTATGAGGTAAAAAAAGTCCTTTTTATTAATGATTCCTGAGATTCTGGACAGTCTGAATTTTTTGGTAGGCCATATAAACACCCCTTGAAATGACAAAGACCCATTGCACAGCCTGTGCATGTGACAGTCCTGTTTCAAAGCATGCAGGGAGGCAAATGTAAAGGCACTTGCAGATACATACTTGTTATTTCTTAAGAGCTAGTTTTGTTCAGATGAGTTGTTCTTATGTTTTTACTATCCTGGGCTTTTTACTATCCACATTTACTATGCTTGCACTAAGTTCCCTCTCCACAGCCACAGGACTAAGGGCAGGATGACAACAGCCACTCTGCAGCGCTACAGTTTATAATTTATATTGAGACCAAATGTTGGTCACTGGGGTAAATACATTTTTCCATTGTCAACTAAAATCCACATTATGTAGGGAAATTAATATTTACTATTTACACAGCGTTTCATGTTTCTGAAATACTGAAAACATTTTAAATTGATTAATCCTGTCTGTCATACACATTGAGGTCAGACTTGTTCTCATGGGCAGCAGTATTACTCAGGATTAACTCAGTGGAATTCAGTTTCTCCAGCTTTACATGATAATATAATTTGTCTTTTAGTGTTTACAAATATTTTAAAGAGGTCTAAACATTGAATCTAATTTTGTGCTGATCTGCAAAGCTGTTGCAGTGGTCTTGCAGGATTCCATAGTTTTAAGCAATGGCAGGACCTACTCATTTTGAGGTTAAGGGGTTACTATGTTTGTGGGATAAAATTTATGCCTGAGACAAATTCACTGAACACAGGTATCTGCCAACATTCTAGGTCCTTGCTACATCTGTCCTACAAGTATAAAAATTCAGAGCAAGGCAAGACGTTACTGAATCTACTCGTGGCTATGCCAGTGCATGTAGATACAGGCAGACATTCACCCAGCAGAAGGAAGGGTTTCTCTTCTCAAAAAGGAATGCTCATAGGCTAGCACAGAGAAAGGAGACTGAGCCTACTAACCACTAACTAGGTCCAGTATGGCAAATCCTCATCCTACCACTATTATTGCATTTTATATAATTTTGAAAATATATTAAAATAATGGTTGATATAAAAAAAAGAGACAATCTCTCCTTAAATGAAGAGCAGATGGTTAATTCTTATTCATAAGCACAAGAGGAAAACCAAGAAATAACTGACAATTTATAGCATGGGAGATACAGCATAGGCATTAGGAAAATGTCCTAAGGCACTGTTAAATATCAAAATAGGTTAACTTGGAAGGCCATAAACTAGGAAGGCTTTAGGAAATTGGAAGTTTTAAGAACAGTTAGGCATACTTTTTTTGAAGATGGCCAAGGATACAGCTGATGAGCTCAGTATAGGGGAATCAGAGAATCACACAATCACAGAATGGTAGGGGTCGGAAGGGACCTCTGAAGATCATCTAGTCCAACCTCACTGTCAGAGCAGGATCACCTAGAGCAGATAACACAGGAACAAGTCCAAGTCTCCTGAGATGGAGATTTCACCACCTCCCTGGGCAGCCTGTTCCAGTGCTCTGTTACCCTCACAGTGAAGAAGTATTTCCTCATATTGAGGTCGAATCTCCCGTTTTCCAGTTTACAGCCATTGCTTCTAATCCTGTGACTGGACACCACTGAGAAGAGTCTGTCCCCATCTTCCTCAAGCCCACCCTTTATATATTTATAAGCACTGAAAAGATCCCCACTCTGCCTCCTTTTTTCCAAGGTTAACAGATCCATCTCAGCATTTCCTCATACGGTGGGTGTTCCAGGCCCTTAATCATCTTAGCAGCCCTGTACTGGACCTTTTTTTGTAGTTCCTTGAATGGACCACTGATCTCTTGAAATCCCATTCAGCTTTTTAGTGCTATGATTCCAGATGGGCAGGACTGCCCTTAGATTGGTTCAGTGCAAACAGTCCTAGAAGTAAATAACCAACTTGAAAAAATTGTACAACTGAATACATTTAAGAGAATGGAACTGTCCTTACAGTTTTCTTACTATTTTTTATCACAAAGTTATGTATTATGTTGGGTCAGCCAAGAAAACAAATACCATGTTCTGACGCAATTCACTCTTGTCTGTGTTGCCCACATCACTGTTTCTTTTTTCCTATCTTGATTACAGATCAGAGTAATAGAGGCTTAAAATTGCAGTTGTCAGAACAAGAGGTCACTTGAGTCATAGCAATTTTCAGAAATGTGGCTTATGTCCTCAGAATTTTCTCTGGGAACATTTTATTGCAAATGAAACATGTTTCATATCACCCTGTCTTTGCAAGATTTTAAAAGAGTTGACAAAGTGGCATAGAATGGCTGAAGGGTTTCTGCTTGGGTTTGACTGCATAAACACAGAACAATACATTCCTGGTTTGGTCAGTTTTATGGTTAACTGCCTGCACTTCTAGTGAAGAAATAGTTTAAAGGAACCAAACTGAAAACTGATGCCCTATTTCAGTTTTGTCTGCATCACCCCTTTAGAGAGGGCAAATCCTTTTGACCACTTAGAGCTCAGCTTCTGAACAAAATTATTTTCTGTTGTAATTCCTTTGATGTGTATAAACCTGACTTTCGCTTTCTTCAGCTTTTTCAAATCTGTGACTTGAGTTTTCACAGATACTTTTAATGATACAAATTACATTCGTCTCTAAAAATACAGACTGACCCAAATGCAGTCTTGGCCATCTAATACTGCAAAATTAGAAACTGAAAGCTGAAATGACACATTTGAATATATACAGCCGTTCTAATTCATACTAGAGGAAACTAAACAAACAAACTAAAAACGCATCAGATAAACTTCACTAATCTTCCTCTTAAATCCTGATTTTATTCCCATCAGCAAAAATTACCTGTCTAGCTGGTGTCTAGAAAGCTAGTAGCTGAGTTTCAAATGTGCACCCATACTTTGCCCATAAGTATAATCTGTAAAGATGCAAATGGAATGCAAATGTTACAGAAATTCTGGTCCAAACCAAAACCAAGTTATGTTCCAGTTTTGCACCAGTAAATCCCCAGTGCAGGTCAAAGGCACAAGCAGTAGCCACCAGAATAAAAGACTCGAGCTGAGCTCTGAGCAAAAGCTTTACCGCACCAACCACACTGAAGCAGGAATAAAAAATAGTAGCATAAAATAACAGTAGAAAGTAAGCTACATTTATTCTCTAAATAGCAGACAAAATAAGTGCATAGTATTTGTGGTTCTCAAATGCTTCAGATGATTGCAGAGTATTTAGTGGAAATCTTTCAAAATTGCCAACTAAACTGATGGACATCTTGTTTATACATGTTACATTACCGAAATTGGGCATTACTATATTTAAATGAGGTTTGTTGAAGTTTTTCATGTCCTACCAGTTTTAGACTAAACCAAACAGTGGTTTATTGAAATTCAATCACTTTCCAGTCAGTCTGGCCTGAAGATAAGCCTTAAGTGGCTTTAATTCTTGAATAGTTTCAATTAAAAAAAAAAAAAAGTTTAAAGATATTATGCTGATCATGTTCATTTATTTTTGCTGCATGTAATTTTTTCCCAGCTTTTGTATTTATTAGTCATATTTGCAAGACTCTAATATCTGCCTCTAATTCTCTTTGCATTTATTCTGTATTCCAGATAGGAAACCTACCCAAGGATTGCATTATGGTATTTAGAAAGTGCGTTGTAAAATGTAACACCTCATAGCTTCAACTGTGTATTCGTGGAGCAACAGGAGCTGAAATACCATCTGGGATAATCTGAGATCAATAAGCCAGTTAATTTACAATGATGTTCTCTTCTCTGTTGATCAAATAAAAATGGAAGATACTGTGGTAATTACAGACCCTAACATACCTACTTATTACTGGTCAAAGATAGCCTCATTATATGCGAAAATGATAACTGCCTTACATGTGCACAGTTGTGCTAAAATTTGCAGCTTTATCTTTCAGGCCCACCAGTAATTCCTGTGATCTTCTGCTTCTGCACCATTTACACCCCCATCTGGTCCAATCCCAACAAACCTGTAAGAAAAATCCACGTGTTCTCCCCTCCTTTTTGAACACAATTCACCGTCACAGACTACTAAGCCAAACTGAGTTCAGCAGCCGGCCCAGCTTGTGGTTGCAGTCATTTGCTCTGGCAGAGGGGTTGGACTAGATGATCTTTCAAGGTCCCTTACAACTCCTAACATTCTGTGATTCTGTGAATTTGCTAGTTGAGTTCATAACTCTTACACATTGCTTGCATGGCTTTGCATTACAGGATTGATAGTTACAAAGCACCTGGGGGAAGGCAACAACTCTCTGCCTTCTTCCTCCACTGGCTAAATAGTTTCACAAGTTTCGTTTCTCAGGTAACTCTCAAAGACTTGGATGTTTTAATTAGTCTTTGACTATGCTTTGAAACTTTGTACCCCCTGCTGGAGAAGCCTTCCACCTCACACTCCTACCCTTCAGTCATGGGAATGACTCTTACTTCTCTCTCTGAAGTAGTCACACAGTTACTCCAAATTTTGTGCACCCGGGAGCTGTAAGTGAATTAATGGCATTTCACCTGAAAAGACCAGTCTGTTCTCATTAAACCGGTCTTCCAGGAACAACAGCGTGTTTCAAAACACTCAGCTTCTCCTGCTTGTGACAACTTTTACTGAAAGGATGGTCAGAGAGCAGTCATTACAGTGGAGCTGCAGCCCTGAACAAAACGAAAGCAGCATAGAGCTAATCCTGCAGTGCTCGCAGTCCACTGAAACAGATGTATTTACACCATTTGTTTGAAAGCAAGAAGTAAACGGTGTTCTTCTAGCGAGCTCATTAGGCATCCTGGAGAACTGGCGGCCTTACAGACTGCCACATCTGAAAACGAAGCACTAAGAGGATCCCTACTAAGTGCTCTGTGCTTTCCATGGTTTGGGGAAGGGGATGTCTTGGGGATCCCATCTTTAGATGAAAAGATGTAGGATAAAAGGCTAAAATATATTACTCATAATCATTAGCTTCCTAGTCATGTGAGAACTACAACAGGTACACCTGGCTAGATTTGCATGCGGTGCATTTGTATATTGCTCTTCAACCCATTTCTCAGTTGCATGAACAGAGCCTGAGCAGTGAGCTGGAAGTGCAGCTCTGCAGAATGCTGCCTGCCCTCCTTGGTGACTCTGGTAATTACTTCATTGGGCTGTTTTGTGGAGAATATTTTCTAACTCCACCTAGATTTTAAGAAAGTTTACTCTTTTGCAAGCTTTCCATACATTAAACAACTTCAAAACTTTCCAGAAATGACAAAAAGCAGATCAGCAGTAGGCTGTATCACTTTCCACTGACTTCACTGGATTTTATTCAGGCAATTAGAGATGCACTGATACTTAAAACTATCTATGAAGCTGACCTTTATATTGAGAGACAAAAATATTGTTTCAGGATTTTGAGAAAAGGAGACTAAAATTGATTCAGGGTATGTACCAGTTATTAAAGCATAGAATAAAGAATAAGATTGTGGAAATTATAAAAAAAAGAAATATTTTTGAAGCCCAGAATATTCAGAATTCAGTTTAGAAATAAAATAAGTTAAAATAGCAATGTGTCCTTAAAGTTCATAAACAACTGTAACCTCACTTCAGAGAGAAGTCATGGAACAGACAATCAGAATTAAAGCCGCCTTTGGTGCATTTAGCTCTTAATTAATTAAAACTGGATTTCTTAAGCCATATTTTTATTTTTGATGTCAATATTATTTCCCAGCCTGAGAATACCACTCAATTCATAAAGTTCTTCAAATAAAATTTTGTAAAAACATTCACTTTGCACAACATGGGACATATATTAACTAACCTACTTAGGCTCTCAGTGCAGAAAACAATTCAGAATGTCTAATTTGAGGTTCTTAAGCATTTCAGAGCATGAAAACTAAGCAAGCTACTTGTTCCCATAACCAAGAACCATGGTCCCCCTGCTTATGTGTCCAGCACCACCCTGCACATTTCTCTACCCACAGTTCTCAGCACAAATATGTGAATATGTAAACCCTACTGCAGTTGCATGGCACTGCTGTTTTTTATGGTCACTCTCTTCCTGCTGGGTATGTAGCCGGTAAGAAAATGGGTTTGGCAAGTAGTGATCATAGAATCTTAGCATGGTCTGGATTGGAAGGGAATTTTAAAGATGATCTAGTCCAACCGCCCTGCCATATGCAGGGACATTTTTCACTAGATCAGGTTTCTCAATGCCCCATCCAAATTTGAATGCTTCCAGTGATGAGGTATCCACAACTTCTCTGGGCAACCTGTTCCAGTGTCTCACCACCTTCATTGTAAAACATTTCTACCTTATGTCCAATCTAAATCTAGCCCCCTTCAGTTTAAAACCACCAGCCCTTATACTGTCACCACAGTCCTCAGTTAAAAATATTCCTCCATTTTTCATATCAACCCCCTTTATAATGAAAGGCTGCAATAAGGTCTTCCTAGAAATTTCTTTTCTTCAGGCTAAACAACCCCAACACTCTCAACCTTTCTTCAAGAGACGTGTTCCATCCTTCTGATCATTTTTGTGGCCCTCCTCTGGACCCACTCCAACAAGTCCATTACTTTCCTGTGTGGAGGGCTTCAGGAGGGGTCTTATCAGGGCAGAGTAGAATCATAGAGTCATTTAGGTTGGAAAAGACCTTTAAGATCATCATCCTTGTGTCCCAGAGAAGGGTCACAAGGATGATCAGAGGGCTGGAGCACCTATCCTATAAGGACAGACTGAGAGAGTCAGGGTTGTTCCGTCTGGGGAAGAGAAGGTTCCGAGGAGACCTTATTGTGGCCTTCCAGTATCTTAAGGGGGCCTACAAGAAAGCTGGGGAGGGACTTTTTAGGCTGTCAGGCAGTGATAGGACTAGAGGGAATGGATTAAAACTAGAGATAGGTTGAATCAGGTTAGACATTAGGAAGAATTTCTTCACCATGAGGGTGGTGAGACACTGGAACAGGTTGCCCAGGATGGTGGTGGAAGCCCCATCCTTGGAGATTTTTAAGACCAGGCTGGATGGGGCTCTGAGCAACCTGATCTAATGGGAGGTGCCCCTGCCGTTGGCAGGGGGGTTGGTACTAGATGGTCTGTAAGGTCCCTTCCAACCCTGACAATTCTATGATTCTATCATCATCAAATCCAACCATAAACATAGCACTGCCAAGTCCACCACTAAATCATATCCCTCAGTGTCACATTTACACATCTGTTAAAAACCTCCAGGCATGGTGAGTTCACTTCCCTGGGCAACCTGTTCCAATGTTTCACAACCCTTTCTGTGAAGAATTTTTTTCCTAATATGCAACCTAAACCTCCCTTGGAACAACCTGAAACTGTTTCCTCTTGTCCTATCACTTGTTACTTGTGACAACAGACTGACACCCACCTCTCTGAAACCTCCTTTCAGATAGTTGTAGAGAGCAAGAAGGTATACCTCCAACCTCCTTTTTTCAAACTAAACAACCTCAGTTCTCTCATAAGACTTGTTCCCTAGACCCTCCACCAGATTCATTCCCCTTCTTTGGACATAATACAACACATCACTGTCTTACTTGCAGCGAGGGGCACAAAACTGAAAACAGTCTTCATGGTGTGGCCTCACCAATGCCAACTGCAGGGTGTCAATCACTTCTGTAGTTCTGCTGGCCATACTAATGCTGATACAAGCCAGGATGCTGTTGGCCTTCTTGGCCACCTGGGCACACTGCTGGCTCATGTTCAGCTGGCTGTTGACCAGCACCCCCAGGTCCTTTTCCACTGGGCAGCTTTCCAGCCACTCCTTCCCAAGCCTGTAGTATTGCCTGGGGTTGTTGTGACCCAAGTGCAGGACCCAGCACTTAGCCTTGTTGAACTTCATACCATTGGCCTTGGCCAATTGATCTAGCCTGTCCAGATCACTCTGAAGAACCTTCCTACCCTCAGGTAGATCAACACTCCCACCCAACCTGGTGTCATATGCAAACTTACTGAGTTGTGCCCTCAATCCTCTCTGCCGGATCATTGATAAAGACACTAAACAGAACTGGTCCCAATACTGAGGGGCAGAATCATCTCCCCTGACCTGCTGGTCATGCTTCTTTTTGCGTAGCCCAGGATTTCTGGGATGCAAGTGCATACTGCTGGCTCATGTCCAGTTTTTTGTCCACTAGTACTCCCAAATCCTTCTCTGCAGGGCTGCCCTCAAACCATTGATCCCTCAGTCTGTACTGATTCTAGGGATTTCCCCAGCCAGATGAGGGAGCTTGCATTTAGCCTTGCTGAACTTTATGAGATTCACATGATGCTATGGTGTCTTATTATCAGAGCTGAGAAATTCAGTTCATCTTGATATTCTGAAACCTTCAGTATGGCTGCTGCCAAGTACAGACTCTTTCTGCCACTTTTTGCTGTCCCCACCAGTCTGCCATCCTAGACAGCTGCTACCTTCCTTAGGGCTAAAGCCAGCCCTGACAGGTACACAGGGACTGCTATAAAAAAACATGTGAACTACAATTGATAATTAACATTAGATGTGCCTGTGAAAAGCAAACCACTCATTTACATGCTTTCATAGAAGATGCTTATGGGAAGTAAAGTAAAAAATGGAAATTAGAAGACCTAGGTAAGAATTTGACAAACAAATAGGCATTGACGTAAAACAAATTACAGGGAACTTGATTACAATATTAAAGATACAAATTATGGATCCATGAGACTCCCAAGAAAATAAAAACAACAATTACAAAGAAAAAAAGCCTTTGTATTCCATTTCAAATATAATATGCTGTCACAGAAAAAACACAAAGAAGTGTAATAAGGATGATAAGTGGTAGGGGATAGATTGTATTTGAAGAGACATTAAATAGACTCCTTACCTTGGAATAAAGATGATAAAGAAGAAAAACATGATAGATCTATATAAAATCCTGGTTAGAGTATGATTCTGCAGTATTTTTCTTAATATAAAAAATACAGAATACATCATACAGAATTATCAGGCAGGAGAATTAAATACACAGATGTAGTTTTTCTCATTTATTAAACCATTAAACAGTTTTTTTTGAATGCCAACATAAATAATAGTTTCCCAATTGTCTCAGTTCCTGATTTTTATAACCTGGAAGAGCTACAACACAAGGAAATATAATCTTTTATGGTTTTATATATGTGCTTTGTCTAGCAGCTGCTACTGGCCACTGTCAGAGGCAAGATACTAGTCAGATGGACCTTTGATCTGATTGGCACAGTTAGTCTGAAGTTTTGTGAAAAACAAATAATCACCTCTGTTTAGTCTTCTCTCCAGCAGAGAACATTGATTAAAATCGTCTTTTTTTCTCATAATAAAAATCCAACAAGAGCAGAAGGATTACAGAGTAAATAACATAGATGTTAATATAAACTGATAGATTTAAAAAAAAAATACCAGTCAGGATACATCCAACCACACTTTAAGAATGAGAAATTTCATGAGCTAACATATAAACATTCTCATTTAAATAATCTAATTATCTAATAGTATTGTGAGTCTGAATCTTGCATAAATGGACAAAGTTAAGACAAAAAAGCTTTCTAGGAATTATAAGATGGGAGTCTTTATCACAAGGTCAAATGCTCGATGCAGTCTCATGACAGACCGATAAGAGGGCTGACTATGAGCATGATGGGACAAACAGCTCTGCCCATGTAAAGGAAAACCATGTTCCTTATCATCTAAGTGTGCTGATAAAATGGAAAAAAAAGTGCATATACCTTACTTCTGGTTTTTAAAGAAAGTTTTTCAAAGTCCCTCTTCAGAAGATGTTTGGGAAAGGCTATAATGATCCTGTGAAGACTAATTTAAAAGATTAATTGTGATTAATGTAGGAATGAGCACAGAAGACTATGAAGTAGTATAGGGAAGATAGAGCAGGAGTTTGAATTTACTTCAAAGCAATTAAATGATGGCAGTTTCTTAAATAATTCTCTTTCTTATTTGTCTCTTACTTTTTATGTACCATGTGATTAGACTGTGGATAAAAAAGGCCACTGAGCCCAAAAGTTAAAAAGGAATTAAACATTTCTATGTATTTCAAGAATATGCAGAGTTCTAGTTAATCTGAATATCTAGAATATTAAATATTATATGCTGAGGCATAAATCATTCTTTATTAGAGATCAGAATGAAACATAATATCCAAGACAGGTGCAGAACATCTTTAGTAGACAACCACAGGGATTCTTGCACCTTTCTCAGACGCATTTGGAATTGACCACTTCTGAACATACAACAATGCAATACATACACAATTTAAAATACATTTTCAATTTCTGTACTCCTGCCATGGTGAGAACAATCGGGTAGGGCTGTGGGAAGAGGTAGAATCAAGCCCAGTTGCAGCATTCCTCTCCTTGAGACTGGTGGTGTTTGTAGTGGAATGAGGAGCCAGTAGCCCAAAATGAGAGAAAAAGGAAGAGGAAAGAAATAAATTTTCCTGAGCTGAATGCAGCTCTAAGAGTAGTGTTTATCCATGTGGAGCCTTCAGGCAACTAATGAGCAAGCAAGTCACCTCATAGATGCTGCTTATAAGTATTGACCTAGCTGACAAGAATTTTCCTGGAGTCCAAGAGCAGAACCATCTCCTCTGATGACAATAATGGAATAGTTAGGGCAGACATGGTCTGCTTTCCACCACAGCCTTGGCCTAGTACTGGGAGAGAAAAAAACCATGAGCCTCAGCTTCCAACATGGTTGCTAAAGAGCAACTCTTTTCTGCTTCTCCCCTCTTAGAAGGTCTTTAGAAACAAGGAAAGATGTATGTGCTATGTGTCTCTGAGACTTTTCTTTTTTTAACAGTGAATTGTGGCAATTACACTCATGGTGTCAAGAAGCTACGAAAAGAAACAAGAGAAGGACGCTGACCTCTGTATGTCCTGTGAGTACTTTCTACATGATCTCTAAGCAAACCTCAAAGAAGTTGTGCTACTATTACGATGATCAATTACATTTCACAAAGTATAGAGAGGAAGGCAACAACTGTAGAATGAAATGCTGCCACTTAGCCTTGGGGACCTAACTATGCTTTAGAACAACTGAAAAAGTAACTATACTGTACATTGGCAACATTTGCAGATTACCAAATTTTCTTACAAAGTTCACTTAGAACTATAAAAGAATACAAAAAGCTCCAAGGGCTGGTGAAAATAGGCTAACTGGCAGTACAGACAAAGTCAAATGCTGATTAAATGCATGACAGCACTGTTTGGGAGGAATTCCTTCAGTTACTGATAAACATAATGGATTCCACCTTTACTGTAACTACTCAAGAACAAGGACTAGGCATCATAGTAGACAGCTAACTGAAGACACGTGTTCATTGCATGCTTGTATTCAAAAGAAAAAAAAAATACAAGAGCTACAAAAGACCACCATATACTATACTGATGATTCAAGCATATAATAAATATACTTTCACCATGTACAATAAAATATTGGGAAATAAGAAGTGGTTTAGATGTAAACAGAAAAAAAAAAGTCCACTTTAAAGTGAGAAAACAAGAAAGGAAATGAAAGAGATATGTAACACAGTATGTCTTAGAAAGAAGACACATTAAGAATGCCTATTTACAATCTTTCTAACTGTAAGAGTCATTCAAACAAACTGAAAGGTAGTACAATGTGGATTTTTTTGGTACAGTGAATACATTTAGTTATCCAGTTCCACTAATGACAATAGATTAGCTTTTGAAAATGTATCATCCTGTATCAGAATGAAAAATAAAACCCTGTTAGGGATATTGACACTAGTTTTAGACAAAAAGTTTTTCAGGTGTTACAGAAGATGATGCAAAAAATACAGAAAAAGAATTGCCATTGTCATACTGTGCTAGCGTAAGCACCTAACACTGCAAGAATATTCTACTTTAAAACAAATATATCTTGCTGAGGAAAACTAACTCCTTTACTGAGCAAAAATTGTTATGTTTCAGAAACTTAGTGACTGCTTCCTTCTAAAAATATCTGCATTCTTTTCTAAAGTAAGGTGAATCCAATGCTTAATGCTTTCATCTGTAGCTCTAAAAACTTAATGTAATTACATTCAGTTTCTTGGTACTGCAAGTAGAACTTAGCTGCATATTTCCCCATTTTTAAAAAAAAATTATTTATAACATTGTAAAAATAATATATGTATCCCCAGGACTTGATTCTATGACATTTACCAAGTCCCACTGAGCTGGGAACCAAGCCTGAAAAACCATACTCATGAGAATACACTCCCCAAGTCAGGTCAGCAAATAAAATCTCCTCACATGAGTAAGACTGTAAGAATAGACTACAGGAGGTCAGGGTCGGTGGTGAGTTTTGGCTGAGTCAGTGTTGGAGGATAAGGCCCTTACGAATCCTATAAATAGTTCATTGTTCAAAGAGGTTAGACTGAATTCTGGAAGTATTTTGGGAAAAGAAACCATTGCGTGACTGATGACGTACACTTACCCAACCCTCTCTGCTCATTAATACAACATTTGTTTGGAATCAACACATATAATAAATAAAGATATTTTTAGGAGATGCCAGGGAAATGTATTCAGATTTTGAGACAATACTTTGAATGTATTTCCACTGTATCAAAGGAATGATTGCTACAGCGCACAAATAAGGTATTTAAAACTACTGGTTTCTATTGATTCTGATGGAAACAGGAAACCAAGCCAAGGATGCTAAGAATGGGATTTTCTCACCTGACTTACATCAGCCAAGAGCTGATACCTATACTCCTTTTGCTGTAAGTTGAGAGAAGCAGGTGCCTCCACAGACAATTAACCTCTTCCTAAGGCTGTAGTTTGGTACAGACTTAAATTGGCCTGAGCACCGGCACCAGGAAAAGCCGTTTCCTAAAAGCTTTTTTCCCAGCATGAGTGGTTTGTTCTCAGTTCTGTAGAATATTTTCATTTTTGCTGGCATAAGAGTTCAGTAAACTTGATAGGCAGCTGATAATACTGAAACCAGCCCCTCCCATCTCCTCTTTTTTCCCCTGACAGTTATTTTTTCAGTTGGATCAGTTCTCTAGTCTGGAAACTAAGCCAGTGGTGGCTTGGCAATGGACAGGAGGAATGTTGGACCATGACTGTGTCTTTCAACCTGAGAGTTGGATGAAAGTGTTTGGCAAAGGCCCTGAGCTATGTGGTTCTAACACTTCACTGCTGCTGATACAGGGACGTCGTCTTCTGTTCTTCTGTCCCCACCCTACTGACAGCTGCAGACTAACACCACTTCCCTTTGCAATGGCTGTGGTACTTGTAAAAGCCTTCTATGAAAAGAGACATCTTAATAACCTGTCAGAAAATTAAACCATTAAAAAAAAAATTTATACTTTAGTGCGTTAGCAAGTAGAGCTGCATCACTGAGACATCAGAAGTGCAGCAGTGCTGGCAAACAAAGAGGCTGAATGACCTGGGGATGAGGGTAGGAAGGAAAAAAAAGGAGAAAAGAAGGAAGTCTGGGACCACCTTTTTGACAGTCGTGAGTTATTAGATCACATTAAACCACACCCTCAGAGCCCCGTTACATATTATGTTGCATGGGACAGTATAGCTTTCCTCCATGACTCCAGCTGCACATTCCTGTTAGGCATGACAGCAGATGGGAGGGGACAGGAGACCCACCATCTAGAATTGGATTGGATTATGAAGAATGCATCCTAAAATAAGTGGCAAAACGATATTGTATCAATTGCCCTCTGGAGATCTTTCTTCATAAAGTAGAAGGAGGCTAGATAAAGAACTCACACTGGAACTTTGTTTTTAAGACAGCTGAAGCTCCGTGAGATGGAATTCAACTGACACATTCATCCTATGCTGTCCCTGTCTGTAGTCTCTGCTCTACCATGCTGTAGCCTTACATTTTGAAAGAATGCATTTGTGCTAAATATTTTCTGATTTCCAATGAAAATGAAAACAAAAAAACACCTAAAACATGTAAGAAAGTTGAACTGATCGGCTGATAAATGCATTACTGTATGTTCTCAAAAGATCTGCAAGTCTGTTACAGAGCACCAACACTGTCCTCTTGCAATGCAGAATGAAGTCAAAACTGAAAGATCACAAAAGAAAAAAAGGGCAAGTTTCTAAACACTACTGACCAGTCCTAATGAGACTGTAGCTGGAAGAATAAACACAGAGCAGAGAGCTCCTTCAACAGCTGTTGAGACAGTGTGTGCTCACAGAGCTTTCATAGGCACTAGCAGGGGTTAGCTGTGGAAAGAACAAAGGAGCCTCAGAGCCTGGGCCATGGAGGGAGAATCGGTGAAAACAAAAAGGCCACTTGGACAACAGTCAGGGACTTCATTAGGTCCAGTTTTCTTCACTGCCCTTGCTTTGAGGAATACCTTAATTGCTTTCAGAAATCTCATTGACTTGAAATATGTTATTGGCTTGAGCATGTTATTGACTACAGTGAAGCCATTTAAACGAAGAAGGTGCTGCTCAATATGAGCAGAAATAGCAAGATGGAATTTTTTCTTTAGTAGTTAAAAGACTATTTCCTATGATTAATTATTAAACAAAGCACAGAAAAACACACCCATGAAGCACTGGCAGCTGTAACGGATGCTGACTGACTTCAGTGAAACTACTCCAATTTATGTTGATATTCTGCAGTTAAATATACTGCAAAAATGTTAATCTCACACACTGAAATAAAGGTATTTACCACCCTTAAATCACAGCATTTATTTTTACTACCAAGATACTGATTTCTAATTGCATCTTATTTGTGTTTTCTAGAGGGTTTCATAAACATATCGCCCACCTCCTTGAGGAAAACAATTTATTTATATATTTGGTGTTTGGCTGTCTGAAAACATTCTTCAAGGAAACAACTGTCTAGACACAATGACAATAAACCCTCTGTTGCTAGAATGGTGGGAAAAGGGGTTGCCCTCAGTAAGCAGTATTTCCCAAAGAAATTGTGAGCTCTTTGCCAGGCTGTCATGTGTTTAAATAATTATTTCAGATATTCATTCTTCATAAAAAGTCCTAAGTATAATTTTCTAATCCAGAACACATCGATGATTTATAACTCCATATGTTTTTTCCATGAACAAAGCTTTATTCTGTTTATTCTATTCTCAGAGAGCTGATGGGTATGTTACACCCATCAACACCAGGACAGGGACAAAGTCTCATCAGCCCCACATTTGTTTCATGGTATGATTCTGCAATTCCCACCACATTAACTGTCTGAAAAGGAATGGTAGGCACCTGTGCAATTCGCACAAAAATTGTTAGTGGTAAAAAAATGCTGATGCTGGTTACAATGTGATCAGCATGGCCACTACTGCTTTCTGATGATTTGCGTGGCTATGGTCAAGACCCACTCCAGATAAAAATTTGAGAGAGATCCTCCAAGTACTAAGGTGGGAACACCTTAGATAGAACTAAAGATAGAAACATTTAATCTGTCATTTTTTTCTAACAACTTTAGATTCACATCCCTATCTCAGAGGTTGCTCTATCAGGACCAGCTCCTGTGCCTGCACACAGCTTCAGCCTGGCTCTAGATACCCACGCTAACTGAGTGTAATAATCAGAAAAGGACATGGAGTATATATAGAAAGTGAAACTCACTGTTTGATTTCATGGTGTAAACAAAAATGAAGCAAAAGTCAGATATGGGCTATAACACTAATTTCACTTGACAGAGAAGAATTCAGGTTGGTTTGGGGTATTTTTTAAACCAAGAGCTTCCCTGTCCATCTAGCAAAGTTGGCAGTTGTTATTAATACATCAGACCCTCTGTCTTAATTCAAAACCTGCTGAATAAAGTGTAAGGGTATTTTTCAGATGCTTACAGCTTTTGCATCAAGCTTTTAATTTTATTTATCAGGGTTGAGGTAGCATGACACCCTATAATGAGTTATTACTTAAAGTACTCTGAATGAGTCAGCTTTGTGGCTTCTGAAGAATGTGGGGTGCTTCTAATAATTCAACCTGGAACCCTGGGCCTGTAGATAGGCCCTCTAAAGTGCCAGACTTTAGCCAGACTGATGGCTTAAGGAATAAACTGTAAATTGTAAATCTGCACATTATTTTTTACAGTTGTGAACAAAATAGATATTAAAGGTAGAAACAAGAAAATAAAACCAGCAGGTAACAATGGAAACACAGGAAGAGAAAGAAGAAATTCCGTTCCACTTCAAAGTATTAGGTGCTATTCAGGTGATAGCGCCTGTAGCAACCACTTAGATAGTGGAATCTTGAGGAGAAAGAGCAGTGGATTGTTTTCTTTGTGGCACTGCAAATACTCATGTGAGAGGATTTGCTTGTTCCTTAAATGTAGGACTGTAGAGACCAAAATCTGCAATTGTCTGCTGTTTCTTGAAAGATGGGGCATCTTATACATTACTAAGTAGCCACGCCAGAGTTTCATTTTAAGGTTAACACTGAGATCAGTTATCAGCATTTTATGGTGTTTCCTTGGATAATTTAAAAAGTCTGACTGCCAGAGTTAATCAATTCAGAAACTGCATCACGTTCTCCATTTACTGTGAACCTCACTTTTTGATTGGAAGTATTTCCTCTGTATTATATAAACACACAAAGAGGCAGACAAATCATCTGCTTTCTCTTAAACATATTCTTGACAAGTGAATGCAGATATATGTATTCCTATCAGGACTGTAAATTAAGATCTCAAAAATAAGAAATTGTCAAAAAATCATTGTTTATATAAGCTTAATTAGTTCTCTTTGAAATATCATTCATCCTGTACTATACAGTCCATTTCTTTAAGATATCCCTTTTCTACATAGCATGGCTTTACGTTTTAAAAATGAAAGAAAAAAACACAGATAATTGCACCATGGAATCATAATGACCTTTCCAAGGGTCATCAGCAGTGTTGGGGCTTTAAATCACAAGGAAACCTTTACCACTTGAACCAAAGAAACTGGCAGAAGTAACATATTGTCCCGTTACATGGATAAGCCACTGAAAAATAGTTGATTACAGATCACTTGCTGGACAGCAGAGTAACTTAGGAATCCTGACTTAAATTCTGGGAAGACTGACTTCAGTTCTACACAAATTAGAAACCTCTGTCTTCTGTTCAGATTCCCTCTTCCTCATTCCCTTCTGTTCTGCCTCCTTGTTCCCATAATTCATAGAATCATAGAATCACAGAATGTCTTTGGTTGGAAGAGATCTTCAAGATCATCTAGTCCAACCTTTGACCCTACACTGCAATCTCACCCCTAAACCCTTAGCACCAGGTCAACACACAATCTAAATGCCTCCAGGGATGGCAACTCCACCACTGCCCTGGGCAGACCATTCCAATGGTTGATAACTGTTTCAGTGAAGAAATGTTTCCTAATATCCAGCCTAAACCTCCCCTGGCACAGCTTGCAGCCATTCCCTCTGGTCCTG